>JAXCEX010000129.1:0-75237 GCA_038382965.1 Ceratocystis huliohia | reverse complement strand
GTCCCGGGACCCTGATGCTAGTCGCTGTCCATCGTTGGAGAATACAACTGATGTCAAATAACTACCATGGCCCTCAAGAGTCTGCAGACACGCGCCAGAAGTCGCATCCCAGATCTTGGCTGTGCTGTCATCAGACGCTGATGCCAGTCGCTGTCCACAATTTGAGAAGGCCACTGATGTCACCCAGTCATCATGGCCCTCAAGAGTTTGTAAACACGCACCAGAAGTTGCATCCCAGATCTTAATTGTGTTGTCTTGGGAGCCTGATGCCAGTCGCTGTCCATCGTTTGAGAACACAACTGATGTCACCTGGTTACCATGGCCCTCAAGAGTCTGCAAACACGCACCAGAAGTCGCATCCCAGATTTTGACTGTGCTGTCACCCGACCCTGATGCTAGTCGCTGTCCATCGTTTGAGAACACAACTGATGTCACATCACCATCGTGGCCCTCAAGAATCTGCAAACACGCACCAGAAGTTGCATCCCAGATCTTGACTGTGCTGTCATCAGACCCTGATGCTAGGCGGTGTCCATCGTTGGAGAATACAACTGATGTCACCCAGTTACCATGGCCCTCAAGAGTCTGTAGACAAGCATCCCAATCACCTTCAACCCTTGGCTTTATCTTAATCCAATCTGGTTCCTCATGTGCAAACATCCGCCTTATTATGCTACTGGTAGGGCTGAAGACAAGTGCTGATACGTAAACCTGCATCGGGGCAGTTTCAATGCCTCCTGTATTGGATAAGAGAAATCGGCTGGCATCTTTAACGGTGTTTTGAAGGTCCGTTGATGCTTTTTCCTGCTGTTAATTGTTAGACATTGCTCCTTCTAAAATATATCCACGGCTTTCGGAGCCACTTACCAGACAGGTTCCGAGTCTTCTCATTGCCTGTACTCCAGTATAGATGCTACGCATAAGGCTGAGAGCCTCTAGCCACTGAAGATACTTCTCTTTGAAGAAGGTCAATATTGTATCGTTTTTCCTGGCTATTACATCTGGAGGCGAGTCATGGAGATGGTCAACCCAGAATATGCAAGAATATTTAATAGCAGCCAGTGGGTCAGGGTCAGGAGCCGAAATTTCATCAATAAGACATCCCGGGGCCTGTAGGTTGTAAATATCGCGCTTCAATGTTTGCCGAAGAAGTTCCAATGATCGTACGAGGACCACCTGATGTTGATGCGAGATGCCAGAAGGCAGTACCTGGTCTAAGGCGTCACCCAGGAGGTAGTCTTTTGCTGACTGGTGTACAAAAGAGACAGCATTGTTATGAAGAGTAAAAAATGACGCACACGACGCGACGACTTCCTCTATATCCTCTGTGTTGAAGTCTTCTAGGGCTTCCACAAGGGCACGTACCTCCTCTAACGTGATCGGTCGGTAGACAACGAGAACTTTAGCAATGACCTCCTTGTACAGTTGAGCATGTGGCGACTCGGAGATCTCCTCCAGCATTTGCCTGTACAAAGCATCAAGCCCAGGTGGAAACGACTTGAGCTTAGCTAGGGCCTCCCATCTTCGTGTTTTCGAACTGGAAAGTTCTTGGCAAACCAGGGCCACCCACAGAAACGTGCCATGAGCATTTGATTGCAAATATTGCAAGACGGCTTCCTTCACCTCGTCACCGTATCCCTTCTTCTGCGCAAGCTGATTCACCTTGTGCTTTATGAAAAAGTCGATCGCCAAAGACACTGAATCTTGGTTTATTTCGAGGTGTATATTGACTCTTTGCGTGGCACCATTGAGACCTTGCTCGATTTCCGGCCGGTTACGACTTGACACGATCCATTTGGCGCTCGAAGACTTGATGAAGTCAAGTAAGAGCTCCTGGTCCACAACACACTCATCCAAGGCATCGACGATTAAAACGGCATTCTTCAGGCTTGGATCTTCCAGCATAGCAATTGCTATCTCGCTGACATCATGCCAAGCACCTTTGTTTTCGAACAGCCGCTTTCCAGTACAATCGTACTTCTTTCGCACGTATTTGATGAGCTGTGGATTTAGTTGTACAAGGTGATAAATCAAGCCGCGTAGCACAGATGTGGCTGTATTTAGTCGACTGCCGCCCGTGGCCTGGCAAAAGAAATAGTAGGGTGAAATTGACTGGTCCAACTCCAGCTCATCAATGATGCCGCAAAGAAGCATTGTCTTGCCTTTGCCAGGATCTCCTTTGATCCAGAGAATTCGGCTGTTCGCCTCGGTTTTGAACTTCTGGAAGTCCTGGTGCCCGAGAATCCATTTGTAAGAGTCTCTCAGCAAGCCACCCTTTCTAACTTCGATGTTCTTCTTGTCCGTGCGAGGGTCAACGACGTAAAGGTCCCTAAGACACTCATTGTACTTGTCGTCCTCTCGTGCCTTTGCTTGTTGTTCTGCTAGGATCTGTACCGCTGCACGGATGTTTTCCACATTTGCTTGCATAGCGGCCGTTGAATCGTTGAGCATGTGCATCTGCACTTGGCTCTCTTGGGTGTTGTACTGCTCTATATCGTACTGCACAGCCTTTTCGGCTTCCTTGATGTCGCTGATCTGGCCTGCCCAGTCGTCGATCAAAAACATATCCCTCAAAACGGTGACGGCCTTGTTGCGGTGGTAGAGACAGATGCTTCTAATCTGATACAAAAGGAGCTTTTGAAAAAGCTTCGTGATGTTATCCTCTAGCGTGTCTCGGAGCACAGCCGCAGTTGTATCTCTCTTGTTCTCGTCAAGCAGCAAGCTGGTCAAGTTCCAATACCATTCTATTCTGCCTAGGACATACTGGATTCCTTGTCGGTTTTCGAGCGCTTCGGCGATGGGATTTTTCAAGACCTATTTTACGTTAGCTAAAAACAGCACGCTGTATGTCTTTTTGCGCGGGCAAATTGCCAGTACATACTTCTATCCCAAGGCAAACGGTTGCCCATATCACAGCGGCTTCTGGGGCAGCGCGAAGAGCTTTATCCATGATGCCCGTAATAGCCTGGACCGCTCGCAAACCACGGTCGATGCTTTGCTTGAGGGAAGCCTCTTTCTTTGCCCGTTCGATCCCTCTCTCAGCAACCTTTCTCATTTGGAGCGATGTGACCTCCAGCTCCGCTGTCACCTTGCCTCCGACTCGGTCGGTGAGTTCAGTGCTAGTCTCGTCGAGCTGAGGTTCGGAGAGAATAATCATCTCGAACGCCTCCACCATCTCTGGCTCTTCTGATTTTAAGCGTTGATACGCATTCTCCCAAATCTTCTCTTGGAGAGTATGCAATGGCACTGGTTCAGACTTGGTTGGCGGTGGGGAGGCCACAACCAGTGGTGGCGATCGGGCTGTTCCAGGTACTGGGCGTGCTGGAACAGATGAGGAGGTGGTGAGCGATGTAGCTTGGCCTGACCTTCGAAGAGGCGTGTTTTTCTTTTGGAAGTGGCGTTTGATTTTGCTGAAAATGGACATCTTTCTGACTCTCAAGAGGCGTGTATGACAATAGCAAGCAAATGCAAAACTTGGATGATGAATGTGTCGAAATACTGATTTTTTGGTTAGTACGAGAGTGTTCTTGATGCTAGATGCGGGGAGAGCTGAGTTGACGCCCAAGGCCAGGCTGTGTGTTTGTTGGGCCAATAACGTCGTATCGCTTCGCGTCTGACCCCAGGATATGCATGGCTGCTCGCCAATGCATAATATCCATCATACATTTCGCCCAGCTAGAGATGTAGGACGTAGAGAAACGACGCGAAGAGGCGATTGTCTTCAAAAGGGTCTATGCAACCCAAGTACAGTGCTATCAGCGGGTGTTGCTCTGACCGACTCTCCTCCTCAGTGTTTCTTGGATTTCTTTGCAGGGCAGCGACTGTACCATGGAGCTCATGCATTTGCATATAGCTTTCTTGGGTATCGCACTGCTCTACATCACGCACAGCCTTTCCGGTCTGCTTACTTCCATAGCGCTAGGTTGTCAAGTTGTTGATTAAAAACAGTGGCAGCCTAATTCTAATCGTAGAGAGATATGCTTCGAATTTCATACAAAAGGATCTTTGGAAGACCTACATGATATTTTTCTCGAGTTTGTCTCCCTATACCGGCATGACCCCTGTTGGTTTACCATTGATCTACATGGACTAAGTCTGTAAACCCAAGTATGTATATCTCATAGTCCAAGTACTCAGTGAGAAGGGAAGAATGAATACAAGCAATTCTATAACACGCTGCTCCTGTCTGTCATCGGCACGTTATGCAACAGACACTGAATATTGAGTTCCGTCCTGCTCGCCAAGGTCTTTTACTATCATATGCAGGTGAAGCCGTCATAGATATGGACTCTTATATTGTCCGTCAAGGTTTCAGCGCTCAGGGTTGTTCACCGTGATGTCAGCGAGGCGAATGTGACGCATGATTGCAAGTCTAGGTGTACTATGCTGATCGATTTTCATCACGGTCTCTTAACTCCTAGATTATTGAGTGCTATGAAAATGCAGCTGTACAATAGGATCAAGGTTGAAATACTTGGAACGATAGTAGACCTGAGAAAGACGCTCCTTCAGAAACCTCGTATGAACACCCTCCAACGCGGTGCTTGTCAAGGTTTCTACCACTTCTTGAAATTTTTGACAAATAAAGTAGCTCTGAACCAAGCAAAATGTCGCCATCGAGCAGACGATGAGATCTTTGTGGCTCTTCGGCGTTGCCAGAACAATCCAACGCCTCTGGCCTGCTGCAATATCGACCACGGTACGCTCTTTAAATGACACAAAGGAACATTGGCTTGGGCTGATGATATCATCCAATCAGGAGAGCTATCTGATACGCATGAATAGATCGTTATCCAGCTGGGTTTTGAACTAGATTCTCCAGCATTCACTCGCTTCGGCGTAGTGTACCAAATGGTCAATCTAATCAATCTATTACTTGTTGATCGCGACGCCCTACCAATGGGTAAATGCTGGGTTTCACACGTTGTCAAGCGGGGGCTAGGTTTTGAGATGCTGCATTTCGCGATCTTCCGAGTCTGTCATATCTCTAAACTAATGATACACCACAAATCATCAGTTAGTAGATATGCGAAGCTGCCCCCTTACTTTACCTCTTGCCTTTACTGCCAGTTCTATCGCAGCTACTTTAAGCGGCATCTACCGGTCCACCCCTTCAAGCATCGAGTTAGTATCGTCAACAGTAAAAAGGATCTCTCGTAGTTAGAGGTCTCTACGAGGAATACCATGCTTACAGGGTAGCACTAGAACATCCAGAGACTACTCGAGCGTCCTATATGCCAGTAGGTCTGAATCCCAAGTATCTGAGGTTTGATGTGCGCAACTCTTTGATTATACTATGCACTCTCGGTAGCATTAGCTCCTATAGGTTGCATGAGGGTCAAGGTAATATAATTTGTCCTTAAACATTGCGGCAGGCTGTGCCAGCGTAACTTCGACGACATGGTGTAATCTGTACAACTCTGTTGCCAAATCTAATTCTACAAAAGCAAAAGTCTTTGATACAACATATCTATGATTCTCAATACGCCGTAATCTACCACAGTTAGAATATCACGGCCACTCACCCTCCCTCCCCCATCATCTGTGTTAGCAACAGACTTCGAAGATTTAAGTGACTCGTAGCATAGATTAAGTTGCGCCTCCCAAAAATTACGTAAAAGGATGTTGCATAAGGAGGGTGAGAGAGGGGGTTCGGGATAGAAGAGCCCTGAACCTCTAGAAAGACTGGACTATTAGTGTCAAGGATAATGAGCCGGACCTTTGAGCATACGAGGGAAAGTTGCAATATTCGCATAAGCCCACCAACGCCTAGTCTCTACGCCCAAAAAGCGTCACTTGTATCCATGATCAAGCTAAATAACCCATCCACCCGCTTACATAGTTCTAAAGCGCCACTTCTCCTCCGTGTAGGCAAGGCTACCCTCTTATTTATACTAGATCATCAGGTCCGGGCCTCTGTCTCGGCTTGAGCGGCCTCTGTCCCTGCGTCCATCTTTGCCTCCGATTCAGGCTGAGTTTTGGCGGTTATTTCCACATCCCCTTCGGCATCAATCTCGCTTCTAGCCACTTCCTCCTTCTCAAGCCGTACCTCGCGTCCCCTTTTATGGCAGTACCACAAGACAAATAAAAGCACTACACCACAAGAAACATGTTAGCAAGCTCGTATTTTGAATATAACTGCATATGATATACTCGTATGTATTGAACTTACAAAACAACGCCACACTCAGCACGGCATTCGTTCCAATAAATGCCGGCCAGCGCGTCTTCAGCGCCCCCATAATCGCCTTGAGCATATCAACGATGATTGCCGGATTTGTCACCAGCTCTGTCAACGACAACGAGGTAAATATCTTCTTAGCAGCCTCCTTCACCACCGTCTTACCCGCCGCTCCCTCAGCTGCCTCCAAAGCAACACCCTGGCTCTTGGCTGCTGCCACTGCCACTTCGGGGCCTAGCTTGTCGGTAACCTTGGCTGGCATCGAGGCAACAAGTTTTTTGAGCGGCGATGGTAGCCGGTCATACGAGCGAGCAAGCGTTCCGTCGCGGTCTTCGACAAGGGCCTTTATGTCATCGACAGCTGTTGGCACACCGTTAAGCAAGTCTTGCAACACAAGCGAGAACTTGTGCACAAGCGCTGCTGACTCAGCTGACATGCTGAAAGTACGGTTATTTCGTGCCGAGAGGTCCAGTTCATCGAGCACATGTGCGAGCTCTTTGGCTTCGGATTGTACCTGGGATTGCACTTCAGCCGGTGCACTGACCTCGGTGTCGGGAGGACTAACTTTGGTGCTTGTCTCGGGAACTGCGACAGGGGTAGAGGTGTCCGAGTTGGACTTGGAATGATCACGACGGAGAAAGGCCGAGAGACGGTTTATTCTGCCGGGGGCAGAGCGCTCTTTTCCCTTTTCGTTTTCTTTGTTCCCGCCACCTTCAGTGTCTTTTTCTTTTTTTGCGCTCGGATCCCTAGTGCTGTTAGTGCTCTCAACACTCTTGATACTTGCTTGGTCTCCTTTATCGCTTGGCCTTGGTGGCAAAGGCGGCCGTGAAGCCTCATCGTCATTTGATCCGCTCAGAAGCGCGTCCCAATCTATAATAGACCGGAAGAAGTTTTCGTCGTCTTTTCGGAGCACGAGCGTCAAATCGCCGCTATTGCTTTGTTCCGTGTGCTTGTCGTTCGTTGTTTTCTGCGTAGCCTCGAGGATAGTGGTGATGCTGGTTTCATCAGTGGACGTCACAGCCGGGGCTTTGCCTTTGCCGTTGCCATCAACAGCCTCAATGTCAGCTCCATCCCCAACATCAGCCACAAGACCGGCCTCAGAGCTTTCCTTAACAGTCCCAGCTGCAGCTGCTTCCTTGGCGGCCTTATCGGCCTTTGCCTTTTTGAATTTCTGGAAGGCGAAATATTCTAGCATGACTGGAAGGAAATGATGAAAAAAGAGTAATTCTGTAGATGTAAGAAGAAAGAAAGTACTTTGCGGGGAAAGCAGGTCATTGAATGTCTTTTGCCTAGACGCTCCTAGCTACTAGGCATTAGCTTGCATGCGAGGGAGGGAGCATGGAAATATACAGAATAAAATACTTAGTACAATACTTCTTTCACATGTCTTATACCTGCCCAACCTCTTTTGGAGGTCTATCAGCTCATCTTGCACCTGGGCTTGCTCGCCCTGTAACCTGACTCGTTTCGTGGCATATAGTGTTGCTACCCCTGTCTAGCTTGTTGAACCCTAACCCTGTTCTTTTATAAATGACATCATGTCCAAGCTCTTGCCGCCAAAGGCTTGATCTAGTTGAATTTCCAGCGACTCTGGATGTACCCCGTGTATGTTCTGTTATGCACTAGCCTAGCCTACAAGTAGATTCAGTTACTCTTCCATTTCATCTACTTCTTCCGCCTCTTCTAGCCCTTCCTCAACGACATCATCATCAGGCGCCCCGTTTTGCTGCTGAAACACATCCTCTACAATGTTACTCCTCCGCCCACGCCCATTTCTTTGCTGCTGTTGTTGCTGGTAGAGCCGACCCTGTGTGATGGCCTTTTCGCCCACATAGTGGCTTCCTGTCCATGCTGTATTGCACGTTGGGCACTCGTGTGTTCTGCGCGAGCCAAAGAACGTAGTGGCACATCGCTCGTGAAAACGAACAAGACAGTCCAGATTAGCGCAGCGCAGGCCCTGCGTGAGAATCTCGCGGCATGCCATGCACGTCTTGATTCGTTGCCATATACCCTGCTCTTGTTCACTGTCGTTGAAGGTGTCTTCAAGCCATGACTGCAGCTCCGCCAGCCCGCGTGTCGAGAGTGAATAGAAGCCGGCTGTGCTGTGCGCTAGCCAGTTAGCATTCACAAGCTCCTGCATAACGCGGTTTATGTCGCTATGGGGTATGCCACGGTCAACTGCCTGCGATGCGGATACGTCGTCATTTTGTGTAGCGCCAGTAGGCCGCGACCCTGCTGGCCGCCCAAGAGGCAGACATTGTTCTTTGGTGATGGCCATGACCTCCATGCGGGGTGAATTATACTTGGCAAATATGGCATCTAGTAGGCGGCGGATGAACGAGAGTTCGTCGGGGCTGTAGAGAGTAGCGAGCTGTGTAGCAGGGTCAGATGAGATATTGATGAAACAGTATGTACGTTCTTGTGTCATTTGATCGATGGCGATCCGGATGCTGTAGTCGAACTCGGCGATCTTGCTGCGGGCTTCAGTTACAAGATTAGCAAGCACCGACTGGACATCCTCTGGCTCAAAGTCTTGTCCGGTGGTGGTGAGTAACTTGCTGATAAAGAGTTTGGCATCTGATTCAGCAAAGGAGCCACGACTCATGATGGCCTGGAGAAAGGCACGGCATTGCCATTCTTGAAGAGGCATCGAAAAGCGAAGCAGTAGCAATAGAGGCGAGTAGTAATGAATATGGCGGCTTCACCTCAACTACAAGATGTTGGGCTTCAGAGACAAAACGCGTCATCAGCTAGCGCGTAAAGTGCCTGTCGTTCTGACAGCTGTCGACGACTGGCTGGCCATCCCAGTCAGCTGTCGGATATGGCATCACGACATGGCTTGATCAAGCTTGCAGAAGACAAGCAAGCCCGCATAATCATTAACAACCACAAACTCAACCGACTTTTTTCTTTTCTTGTTTTTGTTTATGGGGCCTGGACTTAAGTCCTTGCAAGGACTAGTGACTTGAAAATTGTCAGCCACCATCTTCCTCTCCTCTAGCCCTCTTGTTCTTCAGGCCTTTCTTTGTTACATCCTTTTGCTCTATTCTCCGAGTCACCGCTTCTCGCGAACTTTACAGCCTTGCCGTGTCTTGCAGCCTTGCAGCCATGCAAACACAATGCCAACGTCTCCATCTACCACCGCTGGGCTTGTCCGCACCCGTTCATTGAGACCGCCTAAAACAATTGCTCCTACTTCTATCAATAATAATACGACCGCCACTACTACCACCAGCAGCTCTAAAATCAACTCATATTCCACGAGAAACCCCGCCCTTATACGTCGCACGGCTGTCGGGACCTCAGACTCGATCACATCTGTCTCAACTTTAGCTTCGGTCACTCCTGTTGAATCATCTGAGGCACAGCACCACCCGACCAACCCCACCGCGGCTCGGCAACAACCCTCAGGCTCGTCAGGGCCGTCTCGATGCTTGAAACTGTTTCTAGCCAACTTGCGAGCACTCGATCTTGATTTACGGCCTGACTGGCCTGATATCTCGCCATTGACATTTGCATCTTCGGCATCATCATTAGGTCAGAAGAAAAGGGTCCAAAGCGTTGAATGGGCATTGTTTTACTTGTTCAAACTTTGGGACCCCGAAGAGTGCCGGACTGTACGGTATCCCCTACTCCGCTCCATTTGCTTAATCGATTATTTGCACAACTTGAAATTGAATTGTGTGTTTGATACATGATTGTGCTAACTTGCTCCAGAAATTGCAATTGCTGTTTCCCCCCAACGACCAAGTGCAGTCATTGAACCTGCGCGCTGCCCTTCTGCGATGTCTCGACCAAGCGAAGAAAAATGGCGTGCTGAGCCGTGAAACCATAATCCGCAAGACCATGTTAGATGACTGTAAAGGCGAGAGGCTCGAAGAAGTTTTGGCTAGCTTTTCGGCCGCTGTTCTGAAAAAAGTCATAGCCGAAAACCCACACAGCCGATGCCCTGCAATTGCCCAGACCCTTGCCCTTGAAAACAGAAGCATCAGCGGCGAGGGTGAACAAATTCCTGCTCTTATTCTAGCCCACAAGGCCTCTCTTAGCCGCCAGCTGCGCGAAAAACAAAAGACCCAGGCCTTGTACCAAGATCTGTCTGAGCTGCTTGACGTCAAAGAGCGCACTTTGGCTAGACGTCAAGAGCAGCTTGAAGCCGTGATGCCACCAGAAGCTGTCACGCCGCAGCAAAAAACTGAGGTAACCCGGATGGTAAGAAACAATTGGGCAGGAAACGATCAGTGGATGGAAACTCTTCTTCATGGCGATGGCGCAGAGGCTAGCAAAGACCCTTTTTTGAACACACCCTTTGATAAGGTTTGGAGACGGCTCCATGCAGGCCGTCTCTCTGAACTAGAAGAGAAGCCGGATGGCCTTCTTGACCAACTAGACTTACGCATCCAGGCGCAGCAAGAAAGACTAGCCAAGTGGCAGGACTTTCGAGAACGCATCTTTGGAACCAGCGAGAACAGGCCCATTAACACAAACCCTGTATCTACTAGAAGGGCGTCCAGGTGCACTATTGACTTGCATTTTACCGCCCATCCAGACTTGTCATCCGCGTCGGCAGTAGCTTCTTCGCATAGGAAAGCAGATAACTCGCTGGTAACAACACTTCCAACTATGATTGTGGAGGCTGGTGATTATTTGTCTTTGATACGGGACTTTTATGCGGACATTGCCGCTATCAACGAAACAAAGCATACGTCGTTGTCTTCCCAATCGTGGATGCGGAAAGACTCCCCCCGTAAACCACGCCGATCCCCAATCACTTCACAGGAGCCCATATCCACAGCAAACTCCTCATCATCAGAAGACCCTGCGAGCAGCAGAACATCTGAATCACCTCCTTCGTGCCATATAAGATCCGGCTCCATTCAATCTCCACCACACATGTCCCTGCCTCGTGTCACTCTTCCTAGTGTTCCTACCACGGATTCAGTCGAGCCTAGCCTCCAGCTACACCCGCCTAGATCATCACGGGAAAAATCTGTTGAGCGGCCTATCCGCGTTCGAAGAGGCGATGAGACTCCTGTCCGTAAACCAGGTCCGCGACGAATGCCGAGCCCAAAGCCTCCGCCCAAGATTGGGGCACCAGGCTCCTCAAAAGAAAAGGGCCCTGGCATGTTTCCTGGCCTAAGAAAATCGTCGGGGTCTATTATGGGCATCAAATCTAGCTCAGGGATATCAGTGGATTCCAGAGTGAGCACTAAAATTATAACTACGTCCATGGAAACCAAAAAGCCGACTCCAGTCGCAGTGTTGTCCCCAGACCCAGAACCACCACGGGATGCACAGACACTTGATGGCCAAGTAGAGGAGATTATTGAAGCCATGCAAAATGCCTCGCCTTCCCCCACCAGAAAAGTTCAGCCATGTCGTACAATGAGTCTGGCCGATCGCACGCGTCTTTCTATCATGAAGACGACGTCACTCGATCTTGATTTAGACCAAGACACAAACCCCGAACAATCCAGTCCTTCAGTCGAGGTTCATGCACCAGAGATACAACCACCCGATAATGAGCCCATGGGCGATTTGGTTGCCCGCACGCGTAAGAGCATGGCAGGCTTTGAAGCAGCCCAGAAAAAGGCCCAGGTTGATCGGCGGCGGTCGCTCCGACTACAACGCACGGCATCTAGAAAAGACAAAGGAAAATCACGCTTTGATGACGTACCAGAAGAATGCCTAAATGTGCCACAGACTGGCAATGTGCTAGATGCCGATGAGGAGCTAAGCCATGAAATGTCGTTTTTAGGGCTCATGGATAGCCAGGAGGATTACGAAGCGGTGTTTCGAAGTCGGCCGAAGATTAAGACCAGCCCGGCACCGTCACCGAGTCGAATGGGGTTTGGGAGTTGAGATGATCCGCAATGTAGAGTAGGAGCATGTGTGATTTGTTTTGGTACGGATACCTGCGTTTATGCCTACAAACTGGTGCCAGCCCATGTACGACACTTCAGGTAGAGTCGGAATCACAGGACTGGTAACAACGATCAATAAAACCGTGGCCACTAAATTTAGAATTCGATATATTTGCGGTAGTTGTAATAATACATGTAAATGTACGGGCTCTAGCTAACACCAGAAACCCGCGTAACCTATCTCGCGGTTCATGCTTGCAAAGTCGCATGACTGGCAACCTCAACCTTCCCACTTTCTCTTTCTTTTCCTACTCACCAACCCTGCCTTGTCAACTCCTGCACACGAGAAACTGTCGACAAGAAGCTCTCGCGAAAGCGTGCCCGCCATCTCTCACTCTTGAGTCTCTTGCGCTTGAGACCTGGTCTCTCGTGGGTTCTCTGTAGACGCACTAGCTTGGGAAGGCCGTTCTGACGCACACGAGTGTTGAGGATACGCAATGCCATAGAAGCATCCGTATGGCCAGTCAGGTGTACTGTACGACCGGTCGATGGTGCTAGCCGCACTGCTTGCTTGTAGCGTGGCCGTTTGGGCAGCGGGTTAGACAATCCGCTTATCTGCTGGTCCGTGTTCAGCAGACTCGTGAGGCCACTACGGTCGATGCCGCCTTTCCAGCCCCATATGACTGGATTTGGGGTCTGTGGCGGACTCTGCGATGGCGACACTAGGCCGCTTCCGCTATCTCCTGAGGTTTTGGTGCTCTCATTGCCCGTGCTGGGTTTCGGGTTGGGCTGGCCGAAAATCTTGCTCTTGACCCAGTCGGAAGTGACGTCGGGACGCGGCGCTGTACTGCTAAAGACGCGGGTTGTAGATGCCAAGGGGTAAGGCTTTGCAGTGGCTATCGAGCGCCAGGGCACGGGACCCCGAAGAAGCGTAGATACCGTAAAAGACCTGCTTAGTTAGTTGTTATTAGCTAGGAAATAGAAAATAGTAGGGGCAATTGTGAAAGTCTAAGCAAAATCAATCGATCAGAAACCAGTAGGGCCTTATTTGCTTACATATATGCGATTGTTTTCACAGTGTCTCGTCCACAAGCACTAGAAGCCTCCCAGTATTACAAACAAGGTATCAGCTTTGTTGGTACTTGAGGCTATTCACAAGAATCTCACAGCCCCGCTTTTCTGCTGAGGTCCCACTATTGTACCCCGGAGTCTCTATCAGCCTTGTGCCCTTTTCGCAGCAGAAAAAATTTCAGCCTTGCGACTAGAAAAAAATAGCGACGCTTGCGAAGAACTCATACCCAACCAAATAATAACCTTGCACCAGTTATCGTAACCATCATTGTCACCCACGGTTTTTGCTTGGATTTTATCCAGTCTTTTGTTTTCTCGCCGCGACCGGTTTCAACGCCACTCATTTACATTCTCCCCTACGCTAAGATCTCTTCAATAAGCCTTTCCATCGCATATCACTAGGAACTGCTTACTGCTTCCATCGTCACCATGTCCTACAACCCCTATGGTGGTGAGTCTCTATTCACTCTTTCTATCGTCACACATGCTAATCCCATTCAGCCGGTCAATATGGCCCTCCTCCAGGCTATGGAGGCTTCCCTGCTGCTATGAATATGAATGCGCCTCCTGGCATGGTGGCACCGCCGGGCCTTGGTATGTCCTCTCTCCTGCCTCTACTGCCCATTGGGCTCACAACGCTTCTTATGCTAACCCCTAGTTTTTCTTAATCCCCAGGCCCTCCTCCAGGCATGTCTCCAGCTCCGGGAATGGCGCCGCCTGGTGTCCACACCGCCAACGCTGCCCAAGCTAACCGCCAAAGTGGCCTCCCCATGAGCTTCCAGCCGCCGTCAAATCTCCCCAGTAACATCAACTTCAATGCCCGCGTCATTCGCCTGGGCGCATCCAACCCTAAGCCCGCAGCCAACGGCGCTAGCAAAGACAGCGATAACTCAGCTTCAGCGCATGCGCCCAGCTCCAAATTTGGCAACGACCGTGCCGAACAGAACAGAGCGAATACCCGCGAATCCATTCAAGCTTTGGTACCCCCGAAGCAAGACGAAAAGTCGCGCACGATTTTCATCGCCAAGATCCCCGAGGGCGTAAATGGAAATGCCGGCATGGAAAGCCTGCTTAGATCTGTAGGTCGGCTCAAACGCTGGGATTCCTCACCTTCGTCACTCTACGAAGCCTCCAAGACAACTTTTGGGTTTGCACAGTTCGAAGACCCCGACTCAGTATCAATGGCCCTGGAGTTGTTAAAAGACATCGAAGTACCAAAAAAAAAGCAAGCAACCCCGGAATCCATGCCCGCCGATGACGACAACGAATTTGCTGGAATCGAGAAAACTAAGCTACAAATTGCAGCCGACCCCATCACAGTCAAGTACCTTGAGTCGCATACAGAGTCCAAAGGTGAGGATCCCCACAAAGAGGCCCAGATACAGACTGCACAAGAAGCCTTGAAAAAGGCAATACGTGATCTCTTTTACCCTCCGGCAGCTACCAAGCTCGATGACGCCACATCAGCATCCGAAGCTGTCGAGGTTGTCAATATCAACATGACGCAAGAGGACGAGCTTGCTGATATCCCTGCCGAAATGCGTGAGATGGTTGCTGGCGAAATTGCTGCCTTCCGAGAACGCAGCACGCAACGGGATATTGAGCGCCTTAAGAAGGAAGAGGAGATGGAGGAACGTGAGCGCCAAAGGAACGGCGCAATCAACGGCAACAGATCCCCACATCCTTCTATCCGTGGAGCCCCATCTGGCCCTCGTAATGCCAACGGCAATGCTTCATCTGGCATGATGTTCGTCAACGGCGGTCTCTCGTTCGCGGACATGAGCCTTTACAAGGACCATTCCGACACAGACGCTAGCGATGAGGAACTCAACCTCCGGGTCGTCAAAAAGAAAAAGGACGAACAGTACCACATGTTCCTTGACGCTGAGCGCAAGTGGGTTAGCCGCGAGCGTTCACGAACAGCAGCACTAGAGCGCGAACGCGACCGTGAAAAGCACGACGCAAGCAACCTAGAAAAGCGTAGGCAAGAGGCCCTCGAACACGACAAGCAGTGGGATGACGAAAAGGAGCGCACCCGCAAGGTCCATCCCTACTACGCTGATCATGCCAGCTGGGCACGCAAACGTGCCCAGGCCCGGGCTGACGAGACAGCACGTGATACTGCTGATCGTCATGCTGAGGCCGACGAAGCCCGCCGCGAGAAAAAGGAGATGGACAAGGCACGCGGCATGGCGGATTCATTCTTAGAGCAGCATTCAAAGGAGATTGGCTCGCAGTCTTCAATAGCCTCGGCTGCTATCGCCACATCTACACCAGCGCCAGCCCCAACAGCCCAGCCATTCAAGCTGTCTCTAGGCGCCGCAGCGCAAAAGGCGCAAGCACAGCGCAACGGTCTCCAAAGACGCACGATTGCCGAAGTCGAGGGTCTGCTGGATGATGAGGAGCATGACCAGCGCACAAAGCGCACGCTAGTACCTATTAAATTCGAGCCCATATCGGCAACGGCCAGCATGACAGATGAGGAGCTCCAGCAGGCTGTGCGGCAGCTAGCCCAGGAGATTCCAACGGAGAAAGAAGACCTCTGGGCATGGCCAGTGCAGTGGGACTTCCTGGATGAGTCCATCATGGTGGAGAAACTGCGGCCATTTGTGCAGAAGAAGATTGTCGAGTACCTCGGTGTCCAGGAGGAGGTGATTGTGGAGGTTATTGAGGATCATCTGCGCAAGCATGGCGAACCATCCGAGCTTGTAGAAGAACTAGCAGAAGTAAGTTTTTTTGTTCCTTTTTTTCCCGTCACCGCAGAGTCTTTTAACTAACATCTCCTACTCTTACTACTAGGCTTTGGATGAGGAGGCTGAAGATTTAGTAAAGAAGCTCTGGCGCATGGTTATTTTCTTCACAGAAAGCGAAAAGCGCTCTCTTCCGGCATAAGTACTATAGGAGGAGGAACAGGGACCTTTTTTTTAATTTTTCCGGGTCCGATTCAAAAGCCCTTCAATTTGCTTGCTTTGATGCATTGGTATGGGCAGACAACTTGTTGAATAGACATCTTTTTTGGTAAAACTGGCCGAAGCGCCACATGTTCTCGGTGTGCGCCACATCTTGTGGTGCTACTCCGGATAAACCAAGGGTAATTTTACCAAGCAGTCGCCAGGGGACTCACGGCCTCATGCATGGAAATTGGACACCAACAAGAACAGACCTTGATCTCATTAACGATCCTTATTTCACTCATTTAAAGCCCACACACTCGTTTAGTCAGTGCATACTACATTATTGCCTCTTCTAGTTACTATTAGTCAATCCAACCCGACCTTACTAACACGGCAATGCCCTCGTTGGCCGCAGCACCATGAAAGGCCCACGTGACGACGTGCCCCTCTTCATGGCCAACATTTCAACCCCATCCATATCAGCTTCCTCGCTGGAAGGCCTACCAAATGACGGTAGTCTAGGGCTTCTCCCCGTGCTTCCCGATGGGCCGGAGACTTCACAGAAGCAGAAGAAGCGAAATGCCGCGACTGCTGCATCTGCCGCCAGCGTGCGAGCTCTTTCAGCCCAGGCCATTGCCTTTTACTTCCGCGCACCGGCCAAAGCCTTTTTCCGCATGCGTGTCGATTACCTCGCGTTTGCCCGTCGGCTACATCAAGCCGAGGCTGAGACATTACGCAATGCGCTACACGCAACGAGCCAGCAGGCCACGGGCAGCACTTCAGCAATGAGTGGCCCATTAGTGCGTGCGTGGCACCATGCGCTTGTATGGATGCATGGCACTACTCCCGGTGTTCTGGCTAGCGCTGTACGTCAGCAAGGCTGGGGCATCATCCCACATCAGGTAGTACCGCCATTGGCAGCCAACGTCGGCGTAGGTGCAGTGTTGTACACAAGCTACCTGCATATTCTGGGCCTTCTGCACGAAGAGAGCGGGCGTGGCACTAAACATGTGTATCCTCCTCCACGGCCAGTTCATACCTTCGAGGCGGGGTTTCTAGCAGGTGCATTGCAGAGCGTGGTAGCAGCCCCGCTGGATGCAATTCAGGCCCGGTATGACCACGGAGACCTAATGCGTAGTGGTGATGGGCGGCCACAGAGCATGTGGTCGTTCGGTGCACAGAAAATCCGCGAAATTGGCCTGCGTGGGATCTTTGCAGGCTGGGGCCTCTCTTTTACCAAGGACAGCCTGGGCAGCGCGGTGTTCTTCAGCATGTTCGAGTACGTCAAGGCCCAGGGCTACTACAATTTTGTGTCGTGGTACTACGGCGGACTTCAGGACAGTATTGTGGCCGATTTAGCTTTGAAAAGGCCTGTGGGCGGCAATTTGACTAGCGGCGAGGCAGCAACAAACAACAGCCGGTTCCACAACGGCTTCACAGTCATCCGACCACACTATGCTATCGAACCCGGGTTTTTACTGCTGGCCGGTATTTCAGCCTCATTTGCACAGCAGATTGTGGTACATCCGTTGACACACATCCAACTAGAACACTGGGATCGGCTGGAAGATCTCGACGCTCGAGCTCAGGAAATCAGAGGACTGCGGGCCCGGGCCGAGGCGGTGGCAGTGCCAACATTACGAGAAACAGCGACAAAGACAGGACCAAAACCAGGTTCGAAAATGTTGGCAGCGACAGCGACATTAGAAGAGTCTCGCGTGCCTAAAGCAGAGAAAGCCCGGGCGTCAATCAAATCTCCCCCTCGGGGATTAATGCTACAAGCCAACTATCGGGCCTACCAGGAAACGTGGAGACAGTGCGTGGGCCAGGCCCGGGCAGAAAAGAAGGGAATACTCAGCTGGCTGTACCGGGGCTTCTGGTGGAATACCATCAGACAGGTACCCAGTACATCAGCAGGGCTGATTATCTTTGAGCTGGTCAGACGCAAGTACGGCATGGATAGCGAGAAAGTGCGGATCCAACATGACGACTACGAGATTTTGCTAAACTAGAGGTAAAGGCTATTATTTGACAGAAACCCTAATATACCCATCTTATTAGTACTAATGTCGGTACACTACTAGCTGAATTATTGATGATATAACAAGGGCCACGTTATATCGGCTTCGGGTTGCTACGCTACTACAAACTACTGAACTGCTCGTGACCTTTTTTTCTTTTGCGAATATGGTTATATTATTGCTCATAAGGTCGTCATTATGCTCTAGGGAAAAGTCTAACAAGAGTGCAACTGAGGGGAAACGCAAAGCAGAGACAAAGAAGAAGAAAAAAAGAAACAAAAGAAAAGAAAACGCTGATATGCTGTAGTGTAGTGAATGCCCAGGACCAAAAGAGTGAGGAACAGAGAAAAAGGGACAAAAAAGAACAAAAGAAAGTAAAGACAGATGCAACGACAGAGAAACAAATACAAGGCAAAAAAGACAGTATAGGCCGCATGTCTCGGACACTATACCGGAGATGACACCGGAGTATGCTCAGAAATTCCAACGGCGACAAGCTCGCCTGCAATATTTAGAATAGAGGTGTCTGCAACATGCGGTTAGAACGGGAAAACGAAACCAGCTAGCGACAAATAAAGTGCAGCAAACTCACCAAGGTCAATCTCTGTTTTGGAGGGGAACCATACGGGGCCCTTCTCACCCGCACGTTTACACACGCAGTGCAGCACGGTAAACTGTCTCCATGAACTGTGACGACGAAGATAGCAGTCGAAGCACGACTCAGTGAAGCCACCGCTGCAGCAGACTTGTTAGCAACTACACGCGAAAACACAGGCCCAACTGGCCTAGAACGAAAAAAGCAAAGACTTACCGAACATCCCACTTCAGCTTGCCGTCAAAGTTTCCAATGTACTGGTTCAGATTCAAGCTACTGGGCACGTACTTGCCCTCATCGCTCTGGCACTTGGCATTCACATGGGAATAGTGCTCTTCCGGCTCGCCATAGAAACTGGCATTCAGCTTGACATTTCGACAGCTATCACCAAAGGCCGTTCCGCTTCCGTGAGCGACTGTTTGCGTTCCAGAAATCTGGTAATCTACCGGGCGGGGCCTGGGAATCGACAGGCACAGAGCATTTGAGGCAAATGCAATGAAGAAAATGGCGAGAATCTGGACCAATGAAGGGGCGGAAGAGGAGATGGCCTTGGACATGGTGGGCGAGGCTGTATAAAAAAAAACAAAGGATAAAAGTATATGGAATAGGAATAAAATAGAACAGAGCAAGAGAAACAAGAAGCAAGAAAAGATCAAAAGCAAAAAGACAGACCAGAGCCGTTGCTAATAAAGAAACAAAACCTCAATGAAATATAAAATAGAGAAATGCAAAATAAAATAAAATAAAATGAAATAAACTCGGCGCAGGGCGCGGTGGCGCGTGGGTCGCAAAAAGCTTGCCTCATATATGGAGCAGCAGCAGCTTGGGTGCAGTCTTGGTCTTTTCACCTGTCCTTCTGCGTTTCTGGGTAGCTTGGGCCAAGACCAAGCTAGTCACCAAATGACCGACTTTAAGCAAGAATAGAGGTCAAGAGTAGAATAGAGCCAAGGCAGGAAGACCCTGGCAAGAAGACCCTGGCAAGAAGAGGCACAAAGAGGCAGACAGGACAAACCACACAGTCCAGATAAAAAAGAGGCAGCTGAGTTTGCTTAGCCAGGGTGCTTGGCTGAAGAACAAGAACTCTGAAATGGGCTGTGCATACAAGGGCAGATTGTGATCAAAGAACAAGGGGAGACTAATGACACGGAGGAACAAAAACACCCTCAAGACCAGCGAAACCTTTGTAACGATGCTTGTTCTGGAGCAGTGCCAAGGGAGGCAGTGTTGGGGGATTTTGGAGGGCGGGACAGTGGGCTGCTGTGTTGTAAGACTGTGTCACGTGATGTGCGGCGTGGGTTGGCGTTTAGGGTTGCATGATCAGCACCAAAACCCATCAAATTTCGAGGAAAATCTACAGCAAGCTGCTCCCAAGCGATCACCAACAAGCGACGACGCCGAGACACCCGAAACGCCTAAAAACACAGCCAAACACGCCCTCAATTGCCAGCAATCTGCCTTTGCCAACGTCATAACAACAGGCAAATGTCGTCTGAAATTAGCCCCCGACAAATTCCAGACTCATCAAATTTGGTAGCTGCCGATATTGATCAGACTCGTCGGATCAAAGAGGGAGCTAGGCGGCTGCTGCAAGGACGATAAAGGAAGGCGCTCTGCATACAGGGTGGCAGTTGCTTGTAGCTGAAGCGCCTTTAGGCGTGAATGGGGTTATTGCACTGCCATTGCCACGGTGAGAGAGAAGAGGGGACGAGAGGGAGAGGGAGAAAGAAAGAAGGGAGGCAGAAGAAAACAAGCCAAATCGGCAATAGCCAAAACAAATGCAAAGTGTACAAATAGCAGAAGAAAATTAATTTATAAATTAATTTTAAAAGAAGCAAAAAAAAGAAGCTTGATTAATCAGAGACATGGACGATCGTAGGAGGTTCTCCTACATAGCTCACTCCCCCAGATGGAGGGGGCGTCAAACTGTCAGAGAGATAAGACGGAAGGAACTTCTTGCAAGATCTGGATGGAAATCGCCCAAGCGAAAACAAACCCCACCCAAACAAAAACATTAAACAAGAGCAAGAAGAACTGCACGTTAGAACAGCGCCTGTCTTGCTGCTGGGAAAAGAACGTGGCGAAGAAGCAAGTCCCCATCTAATCACGATAAGACAAAAAGGGCCCCCCCAGAAGGAATTCATTGAGGAAACTAAACCTGCAAAAAGACAAGGAAAAAACTCGATTTTGTGGAAAGAACCAATATCAAAACTGGATTATAAGTACCCAATACCAGAAACGCCAACAGCCGAGACTAACCCTAAAACCCGAATATATATACGCAAAAATAAGGGTATCGCATACTCATGATTTCTTACACGTGACAGGGGTATAAACCCTATGAAACCCACCTCCTGTTCCCGTTTTTTCTTCACTTCCCTGCGCCCTCTACACGCATCCGCGACACCGACGGCATCGGCACTTTGCGTTCGAAGCTGTCGCTAATACTAGAGCTAGACTTGGCCGACTCACGGTCTAGGTCAGCCATCTGCACAAGCGATGTCTCGTCTAGGTCAGCTCCGTATTTGACTGTGTAAGTACGTGAGCAGAGGATGCCCGACGGATCGATGGCACCCCTGTTGACATTGTGGTCGCACTCGACGGCGCGATGGTGACTGCCAGTCGGCGTTGATATGCCGCCACTGTCGCCATTGCCGTGCGGACTGTTTAGAGTGCCATTTCCGTTGAGCCCTGCCGAGACTGCGCTGTCTTGCGGCATGGAGCGCTTGTACTGGTCGCTGGCGTAGTAGCTGCCCTTGCCATGATCGTGGAAGGTGCTGTCGAAGACGCGGGGGAAGAGTCGCACCAGGACAACGCGGATGGACGGCATACAGGCGCAAATAATGCCGATGTTGATCTCAATCGTGGACCAAAGGGCAGCCTCCCATTGGTCCCAGGTGGTGTTATGGGAGTTGGCGAACTTGATGAGCGAGTGCAAGCGGACGATAGACATAACGGTGACACTGCAGAAAGAAAAAGAAAAAGCGAGATGCTTGTTAGTGGGATGGCGACCACGGACAGTCAGCGATCGAGAGGCCAGGCCGGCCATGGGTGTCACTCACAAGGTACCAGTGCAAAACATGAGTCCTACGCCTAGCTTCTTCTTCCAGTGCAGCTTCAAATGGCGTAGCTGGCTCAGCGGGATTGCCAACATGCACAAATCAAGCAGAATTGACCCTGCTGCATTCGCCCACGCCAGGTGGTTAATGGACACGCACGACCCAGTTGTCTCGCCGCTCCATTTGGTCCAGAAGTAGCTGATGGGGCTGCACTGGAAGATGGCCGCAATGACAAAGGCCAGTCCAAAAGCTGCCACGACAGCAACTGTAGCCCAGAGCAGGCGACGCACTCCAGGGGCCGGGAAAATGCGAAGATAGAAGAAGAGGATGCTCAGCTTGAGCAGCGTCACATGGGTGAAGTACAACACTTCCATGACATAGTAGTAGCGACCGAATAGCGTGATATCGTCGAATGGAACGGTCCAGATATCGCGTGCAAGCCCATGCTTAGTGAGGCCGGTGGTGTTCATGACGGTCGATGGGATGCCACTTCCCATGGTGGCCAGGATGAAGATGTCACTTAGGTTGAGCTGGTCGTGGATGACGAAGAGCTTGAAGCTAATTCGCACGGCAACGACAATGCCTGTGATAATACCAAGGGTGATGGAGACAGTGTCGTAGGTCCGTCTCTTGTCACGGGGGACAACGCCGCAGTTGGTGGAAGTGACGTTCATGGTTGCTGCAATAGAGACAAGGTTAGACGCCTGTGGGTAGTCTTGCTAGGGTATGATGCTCTGCTCGTCAGGCTCCTGCAGCGTTTTCGCGCTTTTGAATCGCCTTCGAGCATTGCTGATGTTGGTGCTACCATATACTCACTTAGCATTTCCTTGGGTGTGCACGAAGCAGTCACACACTTTTCAATGCTTGCTACAAGCAGCTTGTTAGTGCATACGCACGTGGTGTCATCCAAGGCGCATGACGAATTAGAGACAAGCGTGGCCATGCAGGTAAGCTGTTGTTGGCATGCAGCCAATCGTTAGTTTTGTTCTCTCATGAATAATAATAAAAGGGGAGGGCTATTTGCTGTAACTTACACTGCAGTTTGGTAGAGACGCAAGGCTATCAGTAGTTGCAGCAGTCACAGCAGCACCGGCCATGACCAGTGCAGCAACCAATGATGCAAACAACCGCATTGTAAGTGTGCCAGGTCGAGATGGGTTAAGAGACACACTGACACAAAGGGAGCCGGGCAGACCAAGAGAAGTAACAAGAAAGCCAATTGCCTTGGTGTGTGCCAGTAAGTTGAAGCTGCTTGGCCTGGCTTGGTAGATGCGGGAATGGCAAGGAGAAGAAGAAAAACGAAATAAGAGTTCCAGGCCAAAACAAAAGAGAAACAAAATCACTAGACAATGGGGGGGGAGGGGCGGGATACACTCTTCATAAGTATCTTGTCCTTTTTCTTCCGGCTTCCCCTTCCTTCCTCTCTCGCCCCGGCCTTAAATCAGCCAGCCAAGGAAACTTTTCACCACCCAACAGCATAACTCATATCTAGAAGCTAAAAGGAGCAAGGAAAGCACGTTGCGCTAAGGGCTTTTGGATAGTCCGTCCTGCTTCTGCTACTGGGCGTTTTTAGCTTCCTATTTGCTGACTAGGACAAGAGTAGGAAGATTTAGGATTAAGCGGCAAAGTGGCGATCAAAAGTGCTCTTGCAAGGGAGGGAGAAAAGGAAATAAATGGCAAAGGGACAGGCAAAGCAGAAGATAAACACCATAGAGGCGGTATTTCGGAGGCACATGCTAGCTTTTCGGGTCTTGCCCGGGTGCCAAGGCACGGGTTCATATGGCATGGTCACAGACACGCCGTGTCATAGCACATTCATAACAATGGCGCAGCATAGAGGCTGTCGTTGATGTGAAACTGTGATGGGTGTGAGGAGAAGCGAGGATTGAGAGAAGAAGGAAACGACGCCCAGCGGCAGGCGGTAAGGGGGAGAGAGAAGAGAGTGTTTTTGGCCTAGCAGGTGGTCTTTCAGGCTGTTGCTTCCTCTTTCTCTACTCCTCTCTCCTCTCTCCTCTCCTCAGGTTCTTTACCCCCTTGTTTAAGAGCTGCATGCATTCCTTTGGCCGATCATTTTTGGACAGTCCAGGAACGTAAGAAAGTAGGCCCCTCCCTCCCCCTCCTACAAAAAGAGAATAGAAGTAATAAAACAAGTTAGCTCCTTTGACAAGCCCTCCCTCGCCTTGCTTCGGTCTCTCGGCCAGGCGATATGACTTTTGAGAAATAGAGGGAGAGAAGAAAGAAGAAGGCCTCCTAGATAGAAAACACGTAGACTCAGACTATAAGCAACAACTTCGACGTTGACAGTCTGACAGTGCACTAACAAGCAAGAAAATAAACGACAAATGCGTGACGTCCGAGAATAAACTCGTCCCAAGGAATACCACCCTGCCTTGTCCTGTTCCCTTGCTTTCCTTTCCGCCCCCCCGCCCCTTTTTCTCCATCCATCAGGTCATATTCCAAGTTAAGCATCCAACATTCGTCTTCAGGGCGTCTTCAGAAATGAGAAGAAAGAACATGGACGCCGTCGAGAGGAAACAACATGGTGTTGTGTGGCCTTCACTGTACTTTGGGACTGTATTTTGCCGCCTCGTGGCCACCTCGGCCCTCCCCCTCCCATTGCCTGCCCGGCTTTTTGCTGTCTTTCTTTTCTTGCCAACGTCACATCCCAACTCTAACACTGACATGCCCTCCGTCTTTTTTTCCGCGTCTGCTTGCGAGGGCTTGGGTCTAGCTTAACCTAGTTTGGTTTCGGCTTCCCTCTCTTCTATTTGCCCGTGTTTCTACGTCCGTGCTCTCCTCTACGAGCGTCTCCATAGACTGGCGTCTCGGCCCATTGAAGGAGAACTCGCTATAGTGCGGGTGCAGCTTGTGGGTGCGGGCTTAACCTGGCTACTCCTTTTCTTGCTCACGCTAAGGCGAAGGGCCGCGTGTGATAAGCTTTAGGAGAGTTTCGTAGCACGGAAAACCCCTGCCTTTCACGAAGGAAGATCCGCTTCTTCTCATGTGCTTGTCACCCTGTCTGTGTTGTTTGCTTGTCAACTAGACTCGGAGCTACACCGCAATAGGTGAGCCAATGTAAAAGCGAAAGTGCTCCCACGCCTGGCTCTTGTGTAATAGTCATTATCACATGGCCCCAGTCACTAACTACTCGAGGCCAAAGTCAATTCTCGGGACCTGGTTCTTCACTACATAGGACAGCAACATGCCACTTTAACTAATGGCCCAAGTTCTAGCCTCCCCGATAGACCCTCAGGAGAAGAAACGACCTATTAGTGCTAGCCTAGGTGTCGTCCCGGACGTTGCTTCTTAGATTGGCAGTAAGCTTCGATGGACTCGGACCTGGGAAATTCAGGAATATTTCTTTATTTTTCCAGAAAGTGTCTACACTATAGTACCTAGAGTCGTGAAAGATTTATCACCCACTCTAGATAAGAACCCTTAGTCACATGTCTGAACTAGGGTTTGTGTCACACCCAAATAATGCCAAGACATTAATATAGCCCCCTAGGCGTTCGAAGAATACTTAGCCGCAGGCGACAATTAGATATCCTAAGATAGCAAGTCACATTAGCTGTATCAAATATTTTTAGCAAACGATTATATCCTATAATCTACTGCAACTGTCTCCAATCTAATCATTGGTTGATGGTTTGTCGGTAATCTAGAACGCGTAGCATGACGATGGTCTAATGGTCTTTCTTCACAGCACATCATCTCTAAAACCTCAACACCAGATGCACCATTGTGACCTTGTCTCGGCCTCTATCCTCAGCTCCAGACTATTCTAGCTCCTTGCCCATTCTTACCATCCGTACCCAATAGCGGCCCGCCCAATAATGCTTTCCTACATACAAAAGCGCATCGCGATTTTCGCCTTGTGGAGGAATGCACGAACGCGCTTCTAAGGCTTTTCTTCCTTGTTAGTAGGGCAAGCTGGCAGAATAGGTACTGTCAGCAGTTGGTTGGTGGATTTTGGCCTATGGCTGTATGTTGTTGGACAAAACGAGACTCACAGCAGATGCGCTTCTCTCCAATTGGTGCAGTGTCTATTTGGGATGTGGTAAGGAAAGTCTCCTCGCTAAATCATAGGTAGGCCAGATCAAAGGCTGGTTAGGTGGAAGACATCCTCGTGATATAGAACTACTGCGCTGTTTCAGCGAATACTTGGCCATGTTTTGGTCATAATCTATGGCTCTCCGAGCACTAGGATGCGGAGACAAGTTAGGTAGAGTCGGAGGATGTGACACAGGGTCTGCCATTGCACATCTACGAGCCTTCCCCTCACTTGCTGTGGAATAACATACTGCCACTTCGCTACTTTACAGCTAGCTTTCCGTGAGGGAATTCCCAATGTCCAAGTCTTGGGGAGGCGTGAGACTTTACGACAAACACCATATCTCAAAGGGGCAACAATTCGGGAGACTTCGGAGATTTCTGTATTTCTTCTTGTTGGTCTTTTTCTTCCTGCTAGCAGTAGACCTCTGCGCATGGCCGCGCAGTCGTTACGGGCGAGTGTCCGACGGTCGGTATTGTGGGCGGGTACACGCAGGGCGGTAGCCACATCATGCTGTCACCAAAATTTGGCTTGGCTGCTGACCAGATGCTGGAGTGGGATGTGGTGACTTCTGATAGAGTTCGCATGAAAGCCAGTCGCCATCAAAACGAAGATTTGTTCTGGGCTCTGTGTGGTGGTGGTGCCGGCGGCGGCACGTATGCGGTAGTTCTTGGAATGATAGAGCGGTCATACCCCGATGTTCCTATCGCTGGCTTTGCTATGGGCATGTCCTCTTCTCGAGTCTGCGAGGACGACTGGTACATCATTGGATCTCTTAACAAGCTTGTCAGCAACAAATCCTTTACTATCGCCTCCATCACCCTCTATAACGGCAACGAGGAGAAGATTGGGGCAATGGTATCGCCATGGATCAAGCAGGTCGAAAGCCTCGGAATTATATACACTAGGGCTAGCGCGATCTTCACCAACAACTACAACCATCACGACACATGGCTTGGCCCGTTGCCTGGTGGGGCGTTTAAAGTATCTTTGTATCAGATTGGGTCGCGGCTGATTGATACTGACACTATCAAGAATCACAATGACGAGTTTACAAGCATTCTGCGCAATATTATTTCTCGAGGCGCGGCAGCAGCCATCCCAGCCGCCAATGCACAACCACCAGAAGGCGCCAGCTTGGAGGATACGGCAGTTTTGCCCGTGTGGCGCTCGGCAGCCATGCATATGAATACAGGGTCTGCGTGAAACAGCGCACCGGACAAGTGGCAAACGATGATGGAGGATCAGCGGCCCATGACGTCAGACTTTGTGTCGAGGTTGAATAAACTGACGCTAGACTCCGGCACATATATGAACGCGAACGAAGCAGACTTTCGACAGCCAACTTGGAAGAAAGAATTTTTCGGCGATAACTACGTGTGTTTGCTTCAGGTGAAGCAGAGTTATGATCATCGAGGGCTATTTTGGGCGACTAAAGCGGTTGACTCAGATGCTTGGACTGTGGATGAGCAGACTGGGCGCATGTGCCGTAGCTAAGAATCGGGAAAGCTGGCTTGGATTTGGACATGCAGAATGCTGAGATGAACCATCGGCACTTGGGTGCGGCATTCTGTATTGTTAGCTTCCTCGTCGAAGCTACTGGCTGACACTTGCTTGATGAGATGCTAGTTTTGTCACTATGCATACTCACAGGCATGGCATGGCGATTATGGGGATTGGCGGCTTCTTATGTTCTGGGTTCTAGTGACTCGATGATAGTAATTGAAAAACTGCCGACGTTCAACATTGCTTCTTCTTAGACTACAGCCCGTAGTATGTGCCTGCCAAATATGGTTGGCTAAATCACGTGTCGTCATGTGATTTGAGTGGTGTTGTAAGCATCGCCGCCAGTCCTGTTTTTCTTTCTTCTTCCAAGAGTCTCACGGCTCAGCCTCAAGCTTTAAGCAAGAACTCAATTTAGCTTTAGCTTTTTCTTTTCTTTCTTTTTTCGTGCAAGCTGCATTTCAAAACTTATTCATCTTGATAGAAAGTATGTGGGTGCCGCTCATGTCCTTCAAGTGAACCTGCTTGGCTCATTTCTTTGACGAACTTCGCTAATGATTTGTTTTAGTACGTGGTACTGGGTATCCTTCCGGTGAGCTGAATACGCCTATTATGAAATGTGTGTACACAGGCAAAAACACAAAGTATTCGGGATAGTTCCTGGAAGTCCTTTAGGATATATGAAAGACATACGGCAAATCCTATTCTCACACCTAGATGCCCATATTCTTGATCCTAAGATAGGCGTCGGATCTCTTGGCCATGATATCCGCTCACTGAAATGACGCTATACGGCTCATCCAAATTCATTTATGCGTCTTTGGGGCCATTGGCTTGGGGTGTCTTGCCTTGAACACTACGTCATCCCGTCGTTTGGCACAAGGCTTTCAATGCTAATTGATGGTGAGATTGATAAATGGACAAAGCATTGTGAGAACATAAAGGATGGAGATTGGAAAAATCCACAGGTGTCTCGACTTTCTTTTCTACTCTTATTGCCAATATTCCTAGGTAAAGCTATGTCAAGCTGGTTTTATGGCCATCTAACTAAATTTAGCTACTCTCTGTTCTATGCCGGAAATGGATGCACAACCTGGCATATAAATACAGATAGCTTAGGTATGGGTTTCTGGCTAAAATAACTTGCCGCCTGGTTGGCTGGTTATATCGATACTGTGAACTTCGCCCTGCCACTGAACGAAGCCCGGTTCTCAGCCTTTACTTGCTGGTGTCATGCTCAACACACTTGACATGGGCCTTGGGAGTAGAGTATGTTATGTTTGACCACACTACCTAGTGCTAGACGAGGTAACAGTCAACTTACATGGTGATACTTCGTCTGATATCTAGCTAGAGCTCATGGGAAAGGCTCAAGTTATTTAGTGTCGCTTTGTTTTAGGGCTCAATCTTATGGTCTGTGGTCATATTGACCTTGGCCCTGATACCAGAGAGGGCCTATGAAGATTAGCTGCAAAGGCAAGTTTGAGCATATTGGATTCTTTGACATCAAGCCCAACGGCTTTGGCATTACTGGCCATGCCGCAAAGCACCGGCTTGTCAGGGTCATAGAAAGCAATGGAAAACCAGTGGTTATCAGGGACTCACAGCGGCAGGCTGGAAAAACCTATGAAGGCCATATTCTACGGAAAGTATCCGGGAAGGGCGCTTTCATAAGGCTCGTAATTACAACCACAGGGCTATTAGCGACCCTATGGTGATGTCCGGAAGGATTTGAGTCCTCCCACGTGTTTACTCACTATCTTTGTGAGCAAAAGCTCGGAAGTGAGGATAGTACTAGCTACGACTCTCTACTCAAACAAGAAATCTAAAACTCCCATTCATTGCCGCGTTATTATTGAAGACAAGGGGAGTCCCGTTCATGGAGCAAGTTCCCTCCCTGCCCCCTTGGATGCGTCGATTAAGTGTATTCTAGGCTATGAAAAGCTATATAAGAAGACAATTTTGCAATGATGTACCAGAATTGGTAGCTTTTTTTTTGGCTCCGAAAGACAGAGAACATATATATTCAACCAGCTTTCATTAGCGATTTTAGAATGGCCATTGAGTTGAGAGGTCTCTTACTAGTGTCTCAAGGGGAAGACAGGAAATCCTGCTTCCATGCCTTTTAGAGTTTTACAATGACACTACCACGCATTCGTATGTGATATTGATTCGTCTTTTGTCTTTTGTCTTTTGTCTTTTGTCTTTTGTCCTTTGTCCTTTGTCCTTTGTCTTTTGTCTTTTGTCCTTTGTCTTTTGTCTTTTGTGCTTTATGTTTTTTCTTTTTATCTGGCTCTATACTTGTGTCACTAGAAAGATACCGTACATGTCGACGACCATAGGGCTGCGAGGCGATCCTAAATGCCTAGAGCGGCTTCGTCTAAGCACGCCATAGTTGGTACAGAGTGTAATTTTCTATTAAAAGTAAAGTGCCAGTTTACTCTATACCTTTAGGTGTTAGTGCTTTGGGCTAACTAGCTACGAAAATTTGTGTAGCTTGTGAGCCACATGTAGAAGAAGACTTGAGTCTCCGATAAGATATGCTCAGTTCTTGATGAAGCCTAAAGGGAGGAAGGGCTCAAGGATATGTAGCAGATAGGCTGAATGGGATGGTTGATGGACTTGGCTCAAACTTTGTGTCGTTATTGAGATTAAATGCGCTAGGTTTTTGTTATTGGGGCAAACCCACCGCAGTAGCTATACTAACCATCAATGCCTTGCCTACAATATGTAGACTCGCTGGCACAAATTGCAACACTCTGGCAGATTGTCCCTACAAAAGAATCTGTAGAGTGAGTCTCTGCTTTTTAAATAGCGTCTTTTGGGGGCGATGAACATGTGTGCTTGCTAGTCCTCTGCCAAAGAACCAACGGGCGCAGCTCCTCGCTGCATATTATAGATGCCCAAGTCACTTTGTCAAGGCTAGCGAGGCTCACTTTGTTTCGCTAGCTGTAGCTCACATGGGCCCTATCGCCGAGTAGATTTTGGCGCGGGGTGTTTTCAAGGATAACTGAGTTCATAGTGTATATATGTGCTTGTACATACTACCAGCAGGACGGTGACAGGTATGCAAATTGTTAAAAGATAGGTGATGTTACACACAAGTGAGCCATCGTTGTTAGAACTACCAGCTCAGTCACGTGGTCCTGCGAGATTTGAGCACGGCGTGTAGCATGTGTCTTTGGGGTCTCGGTCCTTGCAGCTGGAGTAATTGTTATATGTGGCATTTTTGAGGCTTTGAAGGTTGTGCAAGGAGATGGCAAACTGTATGGTGGCGTGGCTTGGCCAGGACCGAAGGCTGGCTTCTTGAAACCTGGCTACGCCGCTTGTCTTGGGAGCCGCTTTACTGATAGTGAAGGGTGTATAGGGGTTGATTGGCCCTGATTAGACTAAGAGGGCTATGTGTAGAATGACTAGAGCGCCTATCAAAGCGATCGGACGGGGCACTAAACTTTAGTGTTTCTAGATGTGGCCTATCAGTTGGGTTCCACAAATATAATACTGTTTGTGGCTATCGGGATAACAGCCAAGTGAAGGCCGATGGGTAAAAACTGCGCTGTGCAAGCTTCGTGTGAGAAAAATGTTCATTGCGACTCGATGCTGTACAAGACCGCACTGGCTGTTACAGTACTACAACGCAAGGAAGTGGGGGAGATAAGCTGGAGAGCACCGAATGGCTGTAGTACTATCACAACAAACATGTAGCTAGTTATGTGCAATACTACGTTGGGAGATGCTTAGCAAATTTTGTTGTAGCGCTGTTGATAACAATGTGCAGAATTGGAACAGGTGAGCTGCTGCATATGGCTGATGTTGTAACACTCAGGGAAAGGGGAGAGCGGAAGGAAAAATCTGTGATGGACAAAGATTAGACGATAAATTATTTGTTGGGCTTTTAAATAAATCCTCTGAGCGGGGAGGCTAGGGAGATAAGAAATGAAGAACGAGTATGGGTGGCTGCAGCATGGTCTGCGTAGGTCTAGAAGGCGACCAAGTTGTCGGATGGTTTGGCTCAGTGAGTCAGTGGCCTAGCGAGTCAACAAGTTGTGGATGACAGGTGGCAGCAGGTGCCGGTTGATTGGGCATTAGGGGAGGAGTGGCAGTGCAATATTGAAGGGAAGATGGTGAATTTGTAATATGATAAACAAGGCGTAGACAAACGAGATACAGACAGATACGAATGGAGGAGATACACAGAACAAAAGAATGAGAAAAAAATCCGCACATTGTGCGTCAATTGGTTGTCGGCTAGTTCTAGGCAGGCCTAGGCCAGGTTTGTTGCCACTCGAAAAAAAGAAAAAAAGAAAAAAGGAAGATCAAAGCCCAGCCCACCACTCACTAGCAGCCATCATCCCACGCTGCCACGCCACGCATGCAGCAAAACCAAGGGCCTATCTTGGCCTAAATACGCAGGGAAAAAGAGGTAAGAAACTAAGGAGAAGAAAAAGAGCATTGAGGGGGTGGGGTGTGCTTTGAGAAGAGGCTCAAGCTTGAGCCAAACCTTAATTACAACACAAAGAGCGGCGAAGACGACAGCGGAGACGAAAAGCAAAACAGAAACAGGAGAGAGACACAGGAGACTAGGAGAGAAGACGGATAGCGATGAGCAATGAATCCGGCTCTCCTGCTCTTTTCCGGCTGCTAAGGAAGTCAGCCAGCTGGGCAGCGAGGCTAAGAGCGCTTTGCGACCGGCGGCTCTCCAGGCCCTGCCAGGCCTCCCTTTGGGGGGCTGTCCTCAAGATTCCACTGGCTAGGGCACAAAACAGGTATATGACTATGATAACAAGGCTATTCTTGACCACCCGCAGCAAAGTAGCGTAGCCTATAAAACACTGAATAAAGAGGCTGCCAGATCCCTTGTTATACAATAAATAAAATAAAATTAAAGCGCACACGAAAAAACTCCTCCACCCCGGAAACGGGTCAGCTGACGCCTTTTTAATGGAGCCTCCCAAGGAGAAGCAGCAAAAAGAAATAAAATAAGGATAAAACCCGATAAAAAAATACGGCAATTTTGCTGTCCTCCTTCTTTTCACTCTCTAGTTTGCGACTCGCAAGCCAAGCCAAGCCATTGAAAAGCGATACAGCGTCCGGCTTTTCTTGTCTGGCTTTGTTTCGGCTGGTTTTCTTTTTTCGACTTCTCTCGCTATTCATTCTTTTCCTGTTGATTCTTCGCCCGCAACATCTACGACGACACCAACAACCATAACATACTTTATCACCAGTCCATACTCACCATCACCCCCTTATCTCCAATCCCACTCCCGCTACCATGCCCCCCAGCGTCGCCCGCTTCGGGGCTCTTCGCATGGCTCTGGCCCATCGTCCAGCCTGGCCACTTATTCCGCATCCCCGCTACGGCAACCACACTCTCGCTCCGGCCCAAACCCAGACCCGTTCCCTCATCTCTACCGCCACCACAACCCCCTCCGCTGCGGCTGCCACCGCCGCACCGGCTGCTCTCCCTTCTGCCTCAGAATCTGCCCCTGCCCGTAACATTGGCCTGCGGCCGTATAGCGACAGCGCCCTCTACTCGGGCATTGCCTCGCAAAAGCCTGTTGAAGAAGAGCGCTACGCAGCCTACGACCCCCAGAGCTTCTACCCTGCTGAGATTGGCGAGGTCCTCGATGGCCGCTACCGTCTCGTTTCCAAGCTGGGCTGGGGCACTGGGTCGACTGTCTGGATGGCTGAACACATTGGCGCCTCCAAGAACCGCTATGTCGCACTTAAGATCACCAACTCATCGCCCGTCGTTCAGGCCACCGCTGAAAAAGAGTTTGACCTCACACGCCACATGTTCCACACCCGCACCAAGCACCATGGCCAGCAGTACTTACGCGAGATGATTGACGCTTTTACTGTTGAAGGTGCCACTGGAAACCACCTATGCATGACCTTTGAGCCCCTACGCCAGCCGCTTTGGCTGCTTGGCCGCCAGAAGGAACCCGATGGTGTCATCAAGCCTGCTACCCTCAAGGCTGTTATGCCCAGCATCCTCAAGTGTCTTGATTTCCTGCACTCCGAGTGCCACATCATCCACACTGACCTTAAGGCCGACCACCTGATGATTGACTTTGAGGACCCCGCTGTTCTGGAGCGATATGTGACCGCCAATGACGCCAGCCCCGCGCCGTTTATCAAGCGCCGCGGTCGCCGCGTCTACGAGTCGCGCCCCGATTTCGGCCCTGTTGAGCATGATGTAACCTACGTCAAAATCACCGACTTTGGCCTTTCGGTGCGTGGCGATATGGGCCCGCTCAACCACGCTATCCAGCCTGTTGAGTACTGTGCTCCCGAGGTCTTCCTCGAATGTGGCTGGAGCTATCCTGCCGACATATTCAACCTTGGGCTCGTCATGTGGGAGCTGCTGGCTGAAATCAATCTGCTGGACGGCCGTCACGATGCCTCATCTCCCTTCTCACACGTTGTGCGAACTGCCCAGATGATCCGCCTTATGGGTCCGCCTCCTAGAGAGTTGGCGGCCCGCGCGTCGCCTGAGCGCCGTAAGATCATGTTTGACAAGTGGGGCGCTTTTCTCTACCCGCAGCTCGTGCCCGACGCGTCCTTCTCTTTTGAGAATCAAACCGCCATGTTTGGCATGGGCAGTGAGGAACAGAGGCTGTTTATCAACTTTGCTAAGCGCATGTTGACCTGGCTTCCTGAAGAGCGGGCCACGGCTCGGGAGTTGCTAGATGACCCGTGGCTACGGTCATAGGCGGCGGGCTAGCCCCCACAACCACATGTTTCCATTCTATCATTTTCTTTCTTTGTCCTCTTCTTCATACCTAGACACTTCCTTGTCCCTCTTTTTTATCCCTTTTCTTTTCCCTTTGTCTCCAACCAACAGTCACCAGCAGCTCATCTGCCTTGGCTCCCACTACAGATTTTGCCTTATTTATTTTGCATCCGGAACACAGAACAACCACCCGCACTCGATCGAGAAAGGCTTTGTTATTGCTTTTTTTTTTTTTCTTTTCGTTGATTTGCTTCCACTCCGCACCTTAATGTCTGGACAACATTTTCTACCATATTGCATACATTCAGCGTGTTCACCTTTTCCTATTTCTTCTGTCCCATTATTATCCAAAAGTTCTTAGCTAGCATAGAAATTCTAATCTACAAAGGTGTGAGAGAAAGGCCCCTTTACTTTGGTCATTTTGGTGCTTGAAGTTGCCCTCCACCTGTGCTTTTATTTGCGCAATATGTCTTGCATCCCATTCTGAATTGAATGTGCGTGTATGTGCATGCTTGCTTATCTGTCCATGTCCCAATTTGTAGCTCCCTTCGCCTTAGTTGCCCGTTCCTGGATTTGCCTTGGTCTCGCTACGCACCTGGTGAGTCTCTAGCCCTGTCCTGCGCAGCACAATGCCATCCCACGCTGAAGCAGACCGCTCAAAGCGGAGGGGCTTTTTTCTTGAAAAAAAAAAAACACCATCTGTGCGCTTTTCACACACACCGTTCCTTTCTTCGCTTCCAGCCCTTGTCTCCGCTCCTTGTCTCTGTTCCTTGTCTCTCTCTAGATCATGGACTACGAATTGCGCATGCGGCCAACCAAGAGCTAAAACCCCTCTGCAGATTGGCCCTGCAATATTTCAGAACCGTAGAATAAACAGAAAATGCAGGGCCCTCCCTCCGGCCCCGGCCACCCACATCTTTTAATCCCAGCAAAACCAAGTGCCAGTGCCACACGAACTTGTTCACATGACCTTTCCTGTTCCCTGCACTGCACCACTCCTCAATCCCAAAATCAACCCACGGTCTCTTCCCCTGTTCTTTTTAATATTCTGCTATTTTATCCATCATTTTATCAATAGTTGCTGCCCCCCTGATGTTTTGGTATGCTTTCTATTTACAGAGTCGTTCCGTCCTGGCGTTGTTTTCTTTGTTCTTGGCCCAGCCCCGCCAAGCCTGTGAATCACAGCTGATCATGTTCTTGTTTGTTGCGCGCATAGATTTTGGTCTCCTTGTTGTTTTTTCCTCTTTTCCCTACCCTTTGTTCTCTTCTTTTCACTCTTACCTTCACTCTCATTCTCATCCGCTTCTCATCCATTGTTAAACCCCCACACCCTGTTGTGTTTCAAGCCAAGACGATACATTGCACACATCTTACATGTAGCAAACAAGCAGCCCCCCCCCCCTCCCCCATAGTAATTTTTATTCGTTTCTCCTGCAACTTCAAGATACCAAGACGATGCGGCTAGACTATATTTCCCCAGAAAACAATCATTAAAGGCTTAACACATATTTTTCACGATGCTATGCTCGGAAGGATCGGTTCTCGGTAACGCCCCCTCCGTTGTCGCACAGAGATGGCCCCTTGCTCCCTTTTCCATGTATCCGAGCCAACTAAAGATGCTTAGAATACGGTCGGCATATGGTTAAAGACCAACCCCCATCACCCCATCAACTCCACCCCACATTAACAACCTTCTGACTCTTTAACCAAGACTACACAAGTGAAGCCACAACTATCAACTAAGCATCTCACCCCTGTCTTGCTTCCTTGCTTACCTTCCAAACTAAGTCATACTATTTCTCCAACTCCCGTACATAAATGCCCGCTCATCTGCGGCCCGTCCTTGCCCGATCTCTGTTTCTCCGTTTTCGCCTTACCAAAATGGCTCTCCATTCAGCCCCCGCTGACAAACTAATCTGTATGCTTCCCATGTGCCCATCTCTTCAAATAACCTCATTGCTTAGCTGACATGTCTCTATCTTTTGGTGTAGTTGCGCCTACAGGTGACGGTGCCCAGGGCCCTGGCCAAGCAGCACAATTCACACTGGGCAAGCTCATCCGCTCTGATCTGCAGTCAACGCCAACAGCTCAGTTCCATGCGTGGTTCAAAGCCTGCAGCCAACCATCGCCGCTGCAACCACCAGCTCAAGTTCTCTCGTCTACCAGCACATCCACAGCTGACTCCTCACCCCCCTCTGCACATGTCACTCCTGCCGTCTCACACCCCGAGGCTTGTGTGCTTTCGACAGCATCTCTGCCGTCAGGCCGCGTATCGTCACGTGTAGTATACCTCAAGGAGCTCGATTCTGCTGGGCACTTTGTAATCTACTCCAACTTCGGGACGTCGCGCAAGGCCGCTGATATTGCTACTAACCCGCACGTCAGCCTAGTCTTCTGGTGGGAGCCCGTCCAACGCCAGGTGCGCATCGAGGGTGTGGCGCAACGTCTCAGCGCATCCGAGAGTCAAGTATATTTTGACACCCGTGCACGGGGGAGCCGCATAGGTGCATGGGCAAGCCGGCAGAGCCAGGTGCTAGATAAGCAGGAGAGTGGTGCAGAATGCGGGGCGGATGGAGAGGATAATCTTGACGATGGGCGTGCACAGCTAGATGAATGGGTCCGCGAGGTTGAGCAGCGTTTCGAGGGCCAGGACAAAATCCCCGTGCCTGAGTTCTGGGGCGGGCTGAGAATCATTCCCGACCATTTTGAGTTCTGGCAGGGCCGCGAGAGCCGGCTACATGACCGGTTTGTTTATGACAAGGACGAGCAGAGCGGTGAGTGGAAAGTAGAGAGATTGAGCCCATAAATTTGGAAGTATAGGAAGGAACATGGAAGCCTAAGTGTTCAAATATGGGCACACCAAGTCAAAGATTGGGAGGTCGCCAGAGTTCAACCATGTAAAGGTATTTAGGCATTGACGCATCATATATTATACTGCTAGAGTGAACAAGAAAAAACATGTACTAGAACTTCAAAACCATACCGACTGAGCTATGCTGCAGCCATCTGAAACGTGACCGGTAAAGTCACAAACCATGCACAAGAAGACAAAATAATACTACCAACTAGCGCTACAGAGCCAAACGCGCATCTATGTCTAAAGCTCTCCAGCGCTCAGCTGCGCCTCCTTCTCTAGACTCTCAAAATCGGTAAATCCCAGTTCATACGCCAAGCCCAGCGTCATGCGCGCATGCTCCAGCATGTGGTCAAACGACAAGTACTTGATTAGATCATCGGTCGAGTGGATATGCGGGTCTGAGACGTCGAAGTTGGATTCAATGACAAAAGCTGACGGGTATCCCGCCTTGGTGGCAGAGGCATGATCGGAGCAAGCATAGCCGCACTTGGTCTCGGTATAGGGGATGTTGCAATACTAGAAAACCAGGAGGGTTAGGAGATAGCCTAAAATATGAAAGACCGAGGCTAAGGGGGATGTTTACAACTTACCTCAGTAATCACCTCCTTGATAAAGTTTGTCAGACCTGTATCAACGAAGTCCGTGATAACGCCAACGCTCTCGGGCTGGTTCTTATCCAGAGTGCCTCGCACATAGCCTGTCATATCCTGCTGGAGCATGGCTTTGACATCACGGCCCTGCTTCTCGTACTCGGCGAACAGCGCCTGCGAGCCAAGCAATCCGCCTTCCTCGGCGCTGTACCAATGGAATTCAATGGTATTTTCGGCCTTGCCAGCCAGCACGTCCTTATTGAGCAAAATGGCACGGAATACCTCCAGAATGGTGACAGTGCCCGAGCCATCATCGTCAGCACCTGGTGCAGCTAGAATGCTGGGCAGCCACAAATTTATGGAGTCCTGGTGCGCGCCAATAACAATGGTGCTGTTAGTTTTGCCAGGGATAGTTGCAATAATAGAGCTTTGCGGCCACGAATGCTTGAATGGCACAGCCGAAACAACCTCCTCGGCGCCAGCCTCCTTGATAATGTCATGGACTCGAGAGAGCAGCCACTCGGAAGACTGGCGGCCGTAGTCAGAGCGGAAGTAACGTGTGTGGAAGCTGGTGAACTTTTCTAGGTTGGCTTGCATATTGTCCTTATTAAGCGTAGGCAGCATGGGCGCGACTTGCTTTTGGAACGCGCACTTCTTGGGGAACACAGACTTAGCAAGTGGCTTGGCACGGAGCGTGCCGAGAGACTGCGTTTCTGTGATATCCATAAAGTTCTTGCCCTCCTATTTGATTCAACTGTTAGTTATCGCGCTCTATCTAGAGTGTTTGTGGAGAGGGGAGGGGGCTTCTGGCATACACGGCGGAGCTCCCACTTCTGCTCTTCAGTCACGCGCCTCGTCTCGCCAGGTCCAAGCTCGATCAAGAAAGTCTCGGTCTCGGCGCCCTGGGGGAATAGCGACACATTATCGACCTCGTTCTTCTCCACGAAACGCGCATTGATTGAGGGGATGGCAGTGGCCAAGAGGGCAACTTGAGCAAAAAGCATGATGACTAGACGGGAGAGGAGATGAAATCGGACTTTGGTGTAGGTATATGAAAGAATAAAACAGACAGGCTGTAGAAAGAGAGTTGCTTGGGTTATATAAATAGAGAGTGAGATTGAGCAAGATGAGGGAGATGGAAAAACACAAGGCTGGATATTTGAAACGTCAGACAAACAGACAGGGCTCACTCAAGTGTTAAAGAGGCAACTGCCAGTCAATGAAACTACCGATAAATCGCTCTATTTTACCCAAACCAGCTTAGCTAGCTTATAGCAGCAGGAGCCCCACTCTTTTATTCTGAGTAGGAGCGCCACAGTTACTCAGCAGCGTTGCGTCATAGCTACGTATGACAATAAAGTTAATCAAGTTGGTGTAGCGTTTCATCATATTATATTGCTATATACACTATACACTAATATCTACTCTATTTATTTTAAACAAAGATTTCCACACACTCTCGGGCTTCTCTTCACCGCCGTCCCTAATCCTGCAACGCTCCCACTGAACCTCTATCCCCCATATCTAGCCCCCTTTTTATCCATTCTGTGCTACCCATCTGTGTAAGCCGCGAAAGTGCACGTGCAAAGGCAAAGGCTTCCTCGTCATTCGAAAAAAGCGCCGAGTTCTTCATCTGAGCAACACTCTCGACCAAGTCCTCAAGTCGGCCGTCCGCCGCTACCACGTCAGCTGCTGTCCCGCCGTGTTTCTCAACCGACTCGACCAGCTCAGCCTGTGACACAAACAGTTCGCCTAATGGCTTCTCAGTTGTAAGCACCAGACGCGCCTGGCGCTCGTAAACTGCATCGATGAAGGTAATGAAGCGGCGTGCTAGATCGCGCTGGCGATACGTCATGGCTGGGCACTCGGTAACGATAAACGAGTCGTAGCTACGCATCAGTTCCAAGTAGTCTGCAGCACTAGTCGGCCTACCAATCAACTCATCGAATGTGAACCAGGCGCAACGGCCGCTAACGCGCGGTACCTTAATAGTGCGGCCCCATACTGTTTTTTCCTCTGTGTGCGGCTCGGGGCTCTTAGGATCACCGAGGAAGCGGAACCACTTAAGTGCATGTTCATCGGCCGCCTTACCAAGTGAAGTATGGTAGACGCCGCTTGGAGGGCGCGGAATCTTGCGATAATCTGTCGGCGAGTCAAGATTTATGACGTGTAGCTCTTTTTTCAGTAGGTTTATAGCCGGGACAAAGCTTTCGCGCTGGATACCATTCTTATACAGCTCATCGGGGTGGCGGTTCGAAGTGGTGACCAGTACAACGCCCTGGGCCATAAGCGCCTCTAGTAGACGGCGTAGAATCATGGCATCAGCGACATCGGTGCATTGAAACTCATCAAAGCATAGAACAGTTCCATTCTGCGCAATATCAGCTGCCACAAATGGGATCGCATCGACGTCGTTACCGTGCTTCTGCACAACAGAATGTATGCGCTTGTGTGTATCTTGCATAAAGTTATGGAAATGGATACGCATCTTGGCAGCAATGTTGGCGGGTATTGTGTCATAGAAGAGGTCCATCAACATTGTCTTACCGCTGCCGACGTCGCCGTACAAGTATAGGCCCATGGGCAGGTTCTCCGGAATTGCGCCTAGAGTTGCCAGTTTAGGCTTGCCATTGCCAAAAAGAGACCCAAATAGGGACTTGGATGGTTGTAGTGACTCTATCAGCGGCTGTTTGACGGGAGGGGGTACATAGTTGCGCAACTGTTGGTGTAGTGTCTCGAGGTTCTGGATAATGCCTAGATTACGCGCATGGTGTCAGTACAAGCTCGGGACAATTGAGAGAGCAGGAAACAAAAGAGGAAAAAGCGAGAAGGGTGAAACTATAAGAGATATAATCAGGAAACAGCGCTTAAACATACTTCGCTGGTGGGGGTCATTTCGAAGACGCCCTTGCGCCACTCGCCGGTCGTACTCTTGGATGGGACCAATGACCTCTAAGAAAGAAGACATGTTAGTGATAGCAACACCAGAAATACATAAATCCAGCACTAAGAACTTGCCTGTTGAGCCCTCCGCAGCCGTAGTCGTTGCAATCATACGACGACTAGTACCTGCAAACCCAGCACTTTGACGGCAAGACAGCGAAGAATACACGATCCAAGGCCGGGCCATAGACCCAGCCAACAATGCTAATGAAGCATGCCGGCTCAATTTCCCCCGCAAGGCTCGACATACTGCAGCATTACCTAAGACTGACGGTCGTGGTAGACTTTGAGCAAGCCTAGAGCAGCTTGAGACTATGGACATCTCAGAGGGGTACGGCTAGGAGTAACGATGAGCACAAAAAGAAAAAGGATAAAACATCAGATGCGTAGGGGATGGCTTAAAAACAAAGTAGTGGGAGACAAGAGCAAGCGAATGGTTTAGTTGTGTTATAAAATAGAAGAAGTGGAAGAGTAATTAAGAGTGTCGAACAGACAGCATGTAGTTAAAGTATCTACGGCGGGTCTGGTCTTTAATCTTATCAGTAAACAGGACCCCAATTATTGCAACCAATCGGATCACTTTTGTTCTCAGGACATGTGAATGGGGTTAGGGTTCGGTCTGTCCTTTAATCCAACGTCATTGTGCTATTCACATGTTCGTCTACATTAAAAAGAAAATATTCTTCTTCTTTTCCTTTCCGCGTTGCAGGCAAGGTAGATTGATTTCTTCAAGAGAGAAGCTTCTCATAAGCTCTATCCATGTCTAGTTGAGTGTGACGAGATGTGATTGAGGGAATTCTCAGACACATAACCACAGGTTCTTTGAACCACGTCGTGGATTATTTATATAAATATAGTAGGTTTCCGCCTTTATTCACGGCTTTGATCATTCTTCTTAGCCCAAATTCAGGAGTATCGAGTCACACAACAAGTATGTTTAAACCTCAATTAACCTTCTTTCGCCCCAGTTAGAACTATTGCCTCGGCCTTTCTAAAGCTATCAACATATTTCTCTAATCTTACTCCTAGAATGAAAAACTCCAAGGTAAAGCTTGCTGAGTGGGAAAAGCACCGGGCCCCCAATTACATCTGGTCTACTGATATCGTTGATCAGGCCACCTACCAGAATGGCTACAGTCTTCTAGCCGAGGCCCTCACCAACCTCGCCAACGCCGAGGAATGCTTTGACTCTATTTACACCTTGTGGAAGCCATGGACACTGATGCACCAGCCGCATCAATATCACGGAACCTATGACGACTTGTACCACCCTCTTGATGATCTCATTGATGCGGGAATGTGCCCTGCTGCCGCCGACGGCTACGAAGCACTGGCACTGTGTCTGAAGAAAATTGATGGGGCATATGGCTTGTCTTGCGCTGCAGATGCACATGGGCGCGAGAGTGCATTACGTAGAGACTTCGAGATTCAACTGGGCCTGGCCGTCGATTATGTGCACCAGCGTTTCTGGGCTCTTCCACCAACGTGCCGAACGCAGTTTATTACCGGTTCTAAACCTGGAGAGTTGTCTACTTCTTTGATGTCGGAATGTGCAGCTGTCATTACTCGCCGTCGCGATATGTGTCGTTATCTAAAGAGTGGGATCGGCGAAAGCTTCTGGGCGTACAAAAAGAGGATGCACATGCCTGCTGAACACCTCCCGAGTTCGCCTGCTGCGGAGGGTCCCAAGACGCTTCCATTCTATGATTGGCGGCGCGATTCCCCCTTGAAGCGCCCCAGCGCTCTACCGGTGGGTGAGCTAGACCTTCGATCTAGTAAAAAACGCGGAAACATTTTGGAATTTGGCTCTATATTCGAGAAAGAAGAATCTGGAATTGGACGTCAAGCAGCTAGCGGAAAGACACCATTATATAGACAAGAATAGATGTAGACCACCTGATGTGGCGTACCGTCATGTGAAGCGACCAAGATATCTGGGTGGGTATCGTCTGACTAACTAGCGGTACTATTAGCTACACAAATTATATCTGCAGACCCTGTGGATACGAAAATGGCGGCCAGATTTGAAATATACATCTTAACTGATACCGAAGACCCGGACTACCGCAGCTTTAGAAGATAGAATTTCGATGGATATTCAGGGTTTGCTAATATGGGCCTTGCAGAAGTACCGGCCGTAGCAATGCATATGGACGGTGTAAGCCGGCAATTAGAAGGGGCCGGAAAGCAAAGTTGAGGGAGATGATGTTCAAGGTTGAGATATACATCATATCCGTTTTATCTGGCCAAGCTGCAGAAAAATAGCCGATACTCAAAATAAATAGTAGCCAAGATGCCCATGAATAAGTAAAACGACAAAACCCCTGGGTCAACCCTTGATAGATAGTTGCCCGTAGAGAAACAAAGAACGCCCCGGACTGAATAAAGTACAAGAAACAAAACGCCGTGAGAGAACTGTCAAGAAACCAGAAAGACCATTCCACGCTTCCCTTTCGCCACCCATGCACTAAATACTAGCTCTCTCAGTCATAGAAAGTACTCGGCCACGGGCTTCTTAGCCGGCATCCCGCGCGAGTCTTGTGGTGCCGCATTGAAGATTTTGTACCTCCGTGCCGGCGGGACCATTGTGCTATTCTGGCCCGGCCGTAAGCCAACACCACCGCTGCTTCTTCCTGCATCGCCATTGCTACGTGCAAAAATGCCTAGGCCTGATGCGTCCTCAGTAAGCTCCAGAAGTGCAGCAACGTTGCCGCAGCGATAGCAATAGTTGGGCGCCGACCAGACAGTGACAATGGTAGAGTTGAACATCTCCTTGAAACCCTCCATCACCAACTGATGGGCACGTGCAATCAGCGACAGGTCGTTGTCGTGGTTAAATTTTCGCACGGGTGCCGCGCCAAAGAGGTATCCAGCGCCACGCGGCGACAAGCCCCAGCCATTGATGTCATCAGGGTCGCTCCAGAGAAGGTCACACATGGCACCATCATGTGGGACTTCCTGCTTGCGATCGAGCATACGAATGGCATCGATTGAATCAGTCAGAGGGCTCAAGCCACCGTGCACGCAGAGCACCGCACCAGCGGGATTGCCTATGGTGCCGTTGCTATGGCCTGACGCGCCGGAGCCAGGTGGCCCAGTTCGCACGTCATCATCGTCACCAGACGCTGGGGTGCTTTTGGCGGGCAACGGCGAGCTGGTAAAGTCGGTATCAACGAGGTCATTATCTCTGTTCGCTGACCGTGGGTAGCTGCGTGAGCGATCGTCGTGGGGGTCGTATATTTCAATCTCGGTGGTTGAATCGTCGGGGGTTAGCTGGTTGGAAGCACCCAATACAATAGCAGCCAGCGCAAGGTAGTCGAAGACATCGCAACAATAGCGCCATACATTGACGCTGCCATATTTACGCATGCATTCATCGTAGAATCCATAAACTGTCGTAATTTGGCGCGACTCGTGGTTTCCGCGGATCAGAGTCATTCTGTCGGGATAGCGCACCTTGAGGCATAGAAGAAGAAGAAAAGTCTCTATGGAGTAGAAGCCACGATCAACAAAGTCGCCTGCAGAATGGCAGAAGATAAGTTAGCTGGGCTGAATACATGGCCTTGAAATCCGATTCTCCAGAATACTTGGTACTCACCCAAAAACAAGTAGTTCGTATCAGGGACGTCTCCGCCAACACGAAACAACTCCATCAAGTCATGGAATTGACCATGAATATCGCCGCAGATCTAGCACACAAGTCAGCCAAGATTTCCACAATACTGCCAGGAAATAAAAGCATCCATACCGACACTGGCGCCATGACGGTCACAACATTTTCCTCCTCGATCAAAATTTCTCGCGCTCGATGGCATAGCTCTCGCACTTGCGACTCGGGGATCGGGCGACACGCGCGAAGCTGTTCGATGGCTCTATAGAGCGTTAAGAAAGATACTAGGTTGTCAGCGATAGCCCATGTGGTGCGTTATTCTGATGATCGTCTCTCGGCCTCTTCCAGCAAGCCAGCGTCGATAATAACAACGGGGGTGTTTGCATAGGTATATATGGAAAGCAGGGCGATTGACTAGAACTCTTCCATAGCAAGCCGAGAATACGAAGGAAATAAGAACAAGACGTACAAATCCAGATCCATCCTATCGAATGTGGGTGATGTCAATGTGTGGCAGAGAACAAGCAAAGCTTCGCAGTGCAAGACTCCCAATATATGAAGGTAGCAAGTCGGTAGCAAATATTAGGTCGGACTGAGATTAGACGGGTAGAAAAGAAAATCGCAACAGTGGAAAAAGAAGGACCAATGATTTATCTTATCGTCTCGTGATGTCGCAAAGTTGACGTGCCTGCCTGTTTTCACTCTTCAAAGCTGAAGGTGGGAGCAGCCCACGTCGGCGCCTGGAACAATGGGATTTAGGCGCCACTGGCAGATAAGATAAGAACGATTTGGCATGGCGCGCTGCCTTTCATTTGTGGCGTTTCGGGCGCTATTCCCTGCACTTTGCGGAGCAAATCAAACATTTCTAATTGGCTAGAATCGTAAACTTTCCTTGCTTTTATTAGCGTTTTCTTTTTTTTTTCCTTCCCGTGTAGCGGCCGGTTTAATGACACCCACTCCTCCGATACGGCCCTATCATCTACACGCTCCGCCTTCTGTCCTCCAGGCTTGACCTACTTTAGCTGCATAGGAAATATGCTTGTACTTTAGGTATGCCTACTACCCATAACCTTGGCTACTTCCCAGACCCCGACTAACCCCGCCGACTAAGCCGTAGCTCCGGTGTTTTGTATTACTATCATTCTTTCATCCCACCCCTCTTCATAATTCGATTCAGTTCTGCCGGCTGCTTCACAACTCCGACTCCAGCAACCATATAACCATCCTTTCTTCATCCTTGCAAACGCACTTGTCCCTAGACAATGCCTCCTCATTTGCACCCGCGGTCCCGCACAACTTCAAGTCTCTTTGCTGCTACCGTCGCTGCTAGCTTTCTTGTTGTTGGCCTCCCACATGTGCTTCCGTGCCCGCGAACAGTGACCTATGCAGACAGCAACACATCGTCTCCTTCCTCCACGCCACTTACCGAGTTTTTTTATGTCGACGAACAAGGCCGTAGGCATCGGCGCAGAAGGCGTGACCTCTCAGCAGCGGGGGCAACAACCTCCATTGTAGGGCCAGACACAAAAGCAGGGCTGAAGCCAGCACCCAGCTTAGATCTAGAATCACCAAAATCTACGCGTCAGATGCACAATGGCATGGTGCAATTTCTCCCAACAGATGGTGGTGCCACTCCGGTTGAAAAGGTGCGTGAGTGCCCAGTGCCAAAGCCTGGTGGATTTATTGGTGGCATCCTAGGGCTCAAAAGTACAAGCTCCAGGACAGAGGCCGGGCAGGGAGAATTAGGGTCACGGTCAGATATATAAGCAGGCACCAAGTGTCGAGGTTTTATGTTGATGACAGCATATACGCATGCCGCTGCTGGGCTCGGGGTTCCAGTAGCATGCAGATGGGGGCTCAGGACACTACACTCTACCGAATGCCCGCATTCTAGTGAGTCTAATGCTCAATGCTAAGTAGGGCTTAATGATGCTCTGTGCTGCGAGCCTTTAAACTCTTTGGGGACGGTATTTGTGTTGTCCTAGTTACACACGAATCAGGCCATCTCCCTCCGCGGCAGGCTGAGGGCCCGCTGCATAGGAAAAGCAACTACAGCGACTAGCCGGTATCAGAATAGGGGAGAGTGGCAAGCCGTTTGTTTTCCCACTAATCGCTGTCCCCTCCTCTCTCTAGGCTGTAGCCTTAAAATAGGTGGATAGGAATCGGGATCGTGAAAATGTAGATAGGCGATGCTGAATTGCTTCTACTCACCTCAAAAAACAAAAATACGGAAACACATAGATATGTACACATAGGTTTATAAACCTACTCCACTACTCGCAAAGATAGGGTCATACCGTCATAAAGATAATAAAATACTGAAGGCACGGCATTTGAAAATTATGCATACCAAAGCAAGTGTAGTTTGGTGCTCCTATCCACAGGTCGCACTGCCCGCTTACCACAGGCTTTTAGGCTTAAAACTACGATCAAGAGTGCAAAACGGCCGCGAGAGTTATAGAGCAGCGTCACAGTCATGGAGCGCTGTGGCGTGTGGTCTGGATATGCATACTTGAGTCTCTCTGAGAGCCCGTGAGCACTGTCTGACCACAATTATGTAAGGCTACCCGGAGCTCTTGTTTCCTTTATTTCCAGCCAACCAGCGCCCTGTATTTTGACGTCAAATGCAGCATCATGTACGAACCAGGATGAATGGGGCTATCCTGTCCATACATATACATATTTGGTGTGTTGTTACGGAGCCTAGAGAGCCAAGGGGCTGATCCACTGCCACGCATAACAGTCGCATGCTTGAGACAAGTCTATAGTAACTTTTTTATATTTTGTTTAGGGACATGGAAGAAGATAGCAGAGAAGCTTTGAACTACCAAAAGAAAGAGACGCAAGGTGATGGAGCTATTACGTGATGAGACGGCTTGTCGGGTGTGGGCATAGTCTACTATGACGACATGACGAGGATTTTTATGGAACACCTTTTTTTTCTGGCAAAGTTGTGCTAGTTATACGAGCACAGAGAAAAGGAAGGAATCCAGAGAGAACATAGGAGAAATTGTTGTTTTTGTGGTTATAGGGTGCCTGTGACACTCGGCATAGAAGAGAAAACGGGAGCTTGCACACCAAGAACTCAAGCACAGCCCGCCTAGCTGAGATAGAGAGATACGAAGAAATATGAAATGCCCATTTTCTCGTGCCTTGCACACCGACTCATTCTTTCTTCAACAGGACTACAAGAGTCCAGCCAGGGTTGATGACAGCCAGCCCTGCTGCGTTGCTGTCGGCCTTAGCTCCTGGCCATAGCTTAAACATGGCTGGCTGGCTAGGCGGGACTGGGCTGGGCTAGACCTGAATAAGGCTAGGGCTTGGCTAGGAGGCTTTTTCTTCATTTTTTCGCAACAAGTTATTTACTGACCTGTTAGAATGAGCAGCGGGGAAGAAGGGGAAGCCAAGTTGGGAAATATGCAACGTGATGGCTGATGTAATGCAAGTGCATGTGGCAATGTCGCAGCTTGAGCTCAGGGGAGAAGAGCGATCCGTTACTCCCATCATATCATAGGGAAAACTCAGGGCCAAAATATCAGCAATGGAGACGAAAGAAAGAGGCCGAGCACAGCAGTGAGACAGGAGATCGGGAGAATGAGCAGCCAGCATGATTAGGGGAAACACATAATACTAGCAGCAATCCATATAGCTTAGCTTAGCGTGGCTTGGCTGTAGGTTTGACAGATGTGAGGCAGGGAAGGGAGCAAGTCTCTATGCAGCATAAATGGCGAAGGGTACCTCTCCTAGCAACAGAAACAGATAAAGGGGTAATTATCCTGTAGCAACAACTGGCGGGCTGAAAATAGTGTCATAGCGACAGATAAATCAACAGTTCCCAGAGTAATCATGCATCAGCGACAGCAAGACACAAGTAGAACGATACGAGCCAAAACAAGACCTAAAGCGCGAGAATACGAAGGGGCTGCTGCTGCTGTTGCACTACAAGGCTAACCAAGGCCACGCATGTTATAGACCACGAAGGCTGTGAACTGGCCCCTGAAGAAGCTAGGGAGCATGTTCTAAATATAGAGGATAAGAGCTACTAACGTCTTCCTCTATTGTACCCATAGCTAGATTGTATACGGCAAAATGAAAGGTACAGAGATGGCGCTGTGGCGGAGTCCTGCTTGTGTTGTTTCTAGAAGGTGAGGATGGTACAACGGGGTATGAAGCTCCGGTACCTTAAAGCATGGTGCCAATTGTTCCACGGTAATAACATACAACACCCTAGTGTCCAGCCATCCAGCCAGCCAAATATTTCTGTTTTTCAGCTGGTCATAAACTTCCTCCATCAGTGCTTAAGAAGGAGGATTTGTACTATGTGTGCTATTTCTCGTTGTGCATGATGGCGTTCCTGTCTTGCGTGAGTGTACAAACACATTCAGACTCGTAGACTCAGGCAGACATGGAACAGGAAAATGGTACGACGTTGAAACGCCCTAAGCGTCCTAGGTCTAGTTGAGGTGGGAGAAAATGGAGAGCCTGGCTAGGATTAGGGAACATGGACGAGAGCTGGAGATAGAATATACGGGCTGTTCAGGCCAGGAAGCCAGCTTAATTAAATATGACCTGTCCGTCCGAGACTGAATGCGTGCATTGGCTTTGTCGATGTGGAAAGTAGGCCGTCAGTAAGGCTTTTTTGATGAACAGAAAGGTAAGAATCACCACCACCACCACCCCCCCCCCCCTTGCCATCTTTTTGTCTACAACACCCGTCTGTAAAAGTTGAAAGGGAAGCCGTCTAACCAATTTCCACGGCTCTCTTCCATGCGGGTCGGACTATATACGCATGCGTGTACATATCTGTAGTTAGGGCGACGTGACCTTTTCCCCGTTCTCCCTTTAGTCTAAGGGTCCTACTGGTCTGTAATTGTGTGGACAGCGGCGCAAGGGAAAAGATCCTTTGGAATGACGAATACATGAGCGTATGAGTACACAATGCTATTACTAGTCGATAAAGCAGCGACTGTTCCCCCACGAGTACCACAAACCATGCCTATGTTGCCCATATTACCCGTCAAGACAATGTAATAGCATCTGTGTTGTAGTTACAGATGGTCATATGCAACATGTGTGTATGCTGGCAGATGACGTCTGATGTCCACCAAGAGAAGCTTGATTTGGGGGTTATGTTAGCTACGTGGACTGTGTATTGCACACAGTACTAACACAGTTGCCGTGATATTGTTTGTTCAATCTTCAGAAAAGGCGCAGATGTCAGTGGGCGTATGGTAATATTACTTGTACTAAGGTGGCCGCGAGGGTAGCGAGTGCACAGCAAAGAGGAAGGAAGCCAGCGGAAGGGGTGGGGCTATGGGCTCACTAAAATTGGGTCTTGCAAACGGAACAAAAAGCAACAGCAGCACAAGCGAAGACTCCACCATCAGCACACCAAGGGCAGGAGGAAGGCAGGAAGGCAGGAAGGCAAAAAGACAAACAGGCAACAAGGTACACAGGGCACACAGGGCACACAGACACTACAAGACAGAGACTTTCGGGGCTTCTTTGCCTCCTGTCTTGCCAAGAGCTCTGCAGTCGCTCCCACTACACCACTACACCACGGCACCAAATCGTCTTTCTAGCAATCAAGCAAGCAAAGGAAAGGAAAGCAAGCGGGCCGACAAACGGCAATTACAAAAAGCCAAGTTTCTTCCTGCCTCGTTTTCAGGGTGGCCGGCTAGAGCGTGAAAATTTGAAGGGAGAAGAAGAGAGGAGGGGTATAATGAGCCTGCCTTCCTTGAGGCTTGGTGGTACTTGGTACTTGCACTAAACATAATTTGCAATATATTTACTCGAGACAATCAACCGAAAGGTCGGGAGGAAAGAGGAAATCGAAAAGTATATATACAAGTGGCTTCTGCCTATCTCTCTCCTTCTTCTTCTTCTTCGACCGCATCCATCTCTCTCTCTCTATGCCTCTCTCTACATTGTTTCTCTCCATCTTTCTTTATATCTCCACTGCTCACCCCTCTGCTTCACTTGGGCTGTAGCTCGTTGTCTTGATTTTTGACGTCGCCAATATTCCCACTTCTAGGCACTGATTTGCTCGTGCGTCTTGGCTGCAACGCCGGGGTGATCTTATCTCTACAAGAGAATATCAACTTACACATACATGTACAGGTAGCTTCGCCTAGAGCTCGTATATATATAGTGCTCCTGCCTGCACCGCATATTCATTTCTTCATCTTCGACCTCACCTATCTCCTCTCACCGACTTCACTTCTCTTCTGGTTGTCGTCCCCTGCCAATCAGGGATTCCTAAACCCTTTATCCATAGACCGTGGCAGTGGCAGTGACATCCCATCCACCCCCCTCATTCACTGGAAAGCCGGGCTATTTTTCGACCAGGATAGCCACCCTAATAATCAACAGCGAGCAAGACAGGCCACCCCCCCAAGCAAGCCTAAGCCTAACGGCCAAGAACCAGAGCCAGCCCCACGAACAAACTCAAGGGACCTAGAAAGCAAAAGGAGAACAGCGGGAAACACAACAAGCCTTGGCGGCGGCGTCTTTTATTCTTCATATCAACCAGCAAGATCTTCTTCCTTCCCGTTCCGTTTCTTTCATTTCTCATTCTGCCACTACCTCTGTCCCTCTCTTGTCTGTACTGTGCCCTTCAAAGGCTTTCCTTTCTACTACTTCTGTCTTCCACGGTATCATGGTGAGCCAAGCGTGCTTCTACTTTACTGTTGTTGGCCGTGTCCAGCCCTGAAGCATATAAAAGGAAAATCCAGAGCAAAAACAGAAAAAAAAAGACTGTAGCTACTGCTGTTCACGTACTATCTACCTCTTTCTACTCCCCAGACATCTACTTATTCCTGTTTGTCTACCATCACCTTATTCTTTCCCTCTTGCTCACGCCCTTCATTATGCGTCGCTCTACTCGTTTTCAGGATGAGGACGACGAGTCTTACGACTCGTATGTCACCTATCGTCCTCTTTCTCGTCTTCCCACTCCGCCCCCCTGCTGGAAGGACTCTTCTGCCGATTTTTGTCACGCTGTTGAAGGCGAGCAGCTTAAGCCGTCTCTTCTTGGTGAGTTATCCTATATCTTGGGTGCCCCCCTCTCCATATTATAGTACTAACACTCTTTTCCACAGGACCTGCTACTCATCTGGTCAACCTCATCCCTGTTGGTGCTTCATTAGCTACTCCATCTGTGCCTCTAGTTCAGGCTATCCTAACCCGGGCTTCTCTCCCCCTCGAAACAATTGCTCTGGCTGTCTGTATCCTAGACTCCCTAGACTCCAAATTCGCCCTCAACTGGCGCCTATCCTGCCCATTGCAACCACCCGCCACTCCCACATCGCCCTCGCCAACAACGTTACCATACTCCAAACGCCACACAATGCCCGCCACCCCGCCATCCGAGTCATCTTCACTGCATATCGATAGCATCAACCCCATACTTATCGTTCTTGCTGCGCTCGCCATCTCCGTCAAGTTTGTCGAAGACCCTGCCCTGTCATCCACGTACTTCATTACAAAGTTTGGGAACCACATGTGGACCAGCGACCAGCTCAATGCCACTGAGCGCTGTGTCATGGAGAATCTCAACTACCGCATTATGCCACTATACTCCGAGGATCTCCTAGCCGAGGCTATGGTTGACATGCAGCTGGCTGCTCGCCCACTACCTCCACGTCGATCCCCTATGGCTCCTTCATCGGGCTTATCCCGCCAGCATGAGGTGCAGGCTCAGCCCCAGACCACCCCATCGTGGGCTCGATGCCATGGGTCATCGGCTTCAGTCTCAGTATCTTCTGGCTTGCAGTACTGATAACTGAAACTAAACGTTCCAGCTTAAGGCTTCCGCTAATGCTCGGACGTCATGTCTAGACACGAATCTGTTTAGTGTCTTGTGGTGTCTGTTGTTTCATGCGCAGACCTTTCTGTCTGCTCTGCTTCCTTGCTTGCTATCTCTCGTCACCCTCTCCCTCACACACTCACCCTTCCACCCCGGGTGCAGATAGATACCCCTCCCCACTGTACTTCTGTCTTTATTCCCTCCCATTCTGTTTTAATCATGCCACTTCGTTCAGCGTGCTGTTACTTGCTCTGTCTCATTTTGTCTCTATCTTTCTCCGCATACATTTGCTCCTGTTGTTTCTCTGCTCGGGGTGGTAGGCACTTGTTTTCATGTTGGCTCTTTTCTCTCTGTCGTGTTTCTTTTCCATGATTAGTGGCGGACCGCTGCATGTCTCTTGTCTTTGTTTTTTTTTCAGTTTTACCCCACATCATATCATACTTTCCCTCCTCAACTTCGGCTTCGGCGCCAGTCTCGACTTTTTGAGACAAGCTGGGCGTATTGGTACTCGACTTGGTGTGGCCCAATCCGGACGCCTTCGAAGCTTCGCTTTTATCTATTGGTGCATTGTAGCTACCGTCATACTTTTAATTCTGAATATTTATGCGCGAAATTTAGCCTTTTGCTTGATTTTCTTCCATATATCTATGTATAGGTGTGTATATGTGTCCCAAAGATTTTAACTTATGCCTCAATACATGTGCTTGCGATGTGGTTACTAAATATAACCCTAAGACAGCTCCTCGCCACAACCCTATAAACCACTCCCTCCTCCCCACAAAAAACTTGGCTCCTCCAACTTATCTGCTAGCCACACTTAGTTAGTGCGATTTCCCAGTTGTTGTTCTGACCCCCCCCCCCCCCCCATCATCAGGAATCCAATATAAATTGTGACCTTCGCAATATGGTTATAGCTACGCGCCGCGGTTCACTAAGGCTGCCTTGAAACGGGCTACAATCTTCGAACTATACTTATAAATTGCATTCCCTTCTATACATTCTTTATCTTGAGAGAGCTCGCGCTATCATTACTACACGGCTATATGCGATGGTTGATTAGCTCCTTACTAAGCTAGTAACTACCTCGTTCTCTATCATCCCTGCTGCTGTTGCTTTCATCGTCAATCAACATTGTAATAATTGAATCTTACAACGTTGCCTTGTTATCATTATAGTCACCATGGACCCATTTCTACCTCATAATTCCTCATCAAATGTGCAGCAGGTAGCTCCCTACTCTCGTGGAGCACCTAGCCCACCCTACATCAACCTTTCCGGATTTCACCGGAGGCAAAGGGATGAAGAATCACAGTCGCACTCTGTACTATACTTCGCTCCGCACATGCTCCCCATCTTAGGCCTAGACAGTCTGTCAGAGGACCTTGTAGCTGCTGCAATTGGATTTAGATTCACTTCCAAGGAGCAAAGCAATCAAGAGTGGCACTGGAATATGCGTCACGAAGCGCAGCCCATCACCCACTCGCTGCTAGTGGGCCCATCGCTAGTTGCACGCAGCAAGGACTTCCTAGTCGATGCCGGGATTACTATGGCCATCACAGTCATCGACCCTCGCCTGATTCCGTGGCAAGCTACCATGCGCAAGACAGTGATGGATGCGGGGATTGAAATGCACGTCATCCCAGCCGAATCGGCAATGGAAATTCTCCATTCGCTGAGTGATACCATCACCATGATTAACCAGCATCTGGTCTCGGTGTTTTGTCAACGTGTGCGCGCTGCAGGCTTCAACGTTGATGATGTTGTGCGTGATGCAGCCGCTGCGTATTCTAGTGGTAACCCCTACACAATCTGCGCAATGGACGCCCAGCTGGCAACACTACGTGGAAAAGTTCTGTTGACGTGCGAGTCAGGCAACAGCAGGTCTATCACAGTGGCAGTGGCATACTTAATGGCCATCACAGGCGAGCAGATGCATGTCGTGGTGCAGTTTGTCTGCGCACAACGGTTCTGTTCGATTTTTGAGGAGGAACACAAGCGCGTGCTGCTGACATGGAGTGATATCCTTACGGCCAAGCTAGAAGTGAGCAAGGCACACAGAAGGGCGACTGTGGGACAGGCTCAAATGGCCTTAATAGCGGGGCCGGAGGTATCACCGCGCAAAGAGAAGAGGTTGATTGCAGATGTCTACGATGATATAGAGACTGGAGCTGGGCCTGCAGCACCAACGGCCACTGTAGACCAGTCAGAGCTAGTTTTGGACAAAGATCGGTACGAAGGCCGGGAGTATTTCGCGCCGTTCATTGACACAAATTCGGAAGACTAGAACCGGTTGACGTGAGGCGCTGTCTTATACATGGGATAGGGTCAAGTTAGCTACTGGAAGGACGTCTGGCGCGGGTTTATTATTTATATTCGATCGACATCTGTAATTCACAGTGATCAGCGTGGTGTTTTCACAGAATGCTTCATTATCGTCTTAAGCCATTACATTACACTTTGCCTATTTTTCATTTTTGATTGCAAAAGTGCCTGTTCAGCAGAAGCTCTGAATTTGATAAATCACGTGACCTCAGAGCAAGCTCTGACCGCCCAGGCTGCCACGTAGCCAGACCCTTTCCCAAGCTATCTTTGATGCATTAGGTCCACCACTACTAGCTTCTGTTTCCTTGTCTGCTTGGACGAAGTTGGCATGTATTCTGCTGTGATGCACTTCAATTTTCACAACTTGCAGTAATTTTTGGTTCTGTTTTCCAGCCAAGGCGGGCCTTTTTTGTTTTGGTCTCCTCTCCATCTTTCTCTATCTCGAGACCAGCCGATAGTTCTTTACACAACTAGTCCTCCTTGCTTGCTTCCCTCATTGGTTGTTTTGCCCCACTACTTCTCGACTTAACCACCAAACTGACCGAACGTTTCCCTCATCCTCATCCCGTCCTAGAATCTCAACACACCCATCAAGCCGCCCGTCGTCTATTCTTGATAGCGAACCCGTAATCCTGCCTCCGGACTCGACTTGCCATCTTGCTGCATCCCTAATCTGCTAGGTCTTTCTCCTTTCTTCCTGGCTACACCTGGCTTTTCTTTTTTTCTCCATCCCCATAGTCGCATTGGTTTTTCATAATGCGTCTTGATGTAAAGGTACGAAGCTTTGATCATGCCAGTATACCAACCGCCCAATTGTCTGCCATTGGAGCTTCAGCTTCCGTGCTCTACAACCAATGACCTCTGGCCACGGCAGTGCTAGATGGACCTTGATAGAACAAGCCGGACAAAACAGCCCTTCTTCTCCTTCATCTACAACCTAAATCTCAATCTCCCGCATAGAATTGATGGAATTGGCTCGCTGACCATTGTCCTCTCTCAACTTGTAGCGCCAGCTCTTCGCCCGGAGCGATAGAGTAAAGGGCGTCGACTTCCACCCTACCGAACCCTGGATTCTCTGCACCCTCTACAGCGGTACGTTAAGCCATCCCACTAGCTCGCCCCCCGTGATGCTGTTGTCTTGGAAGCCCCCCATATTCCCTTCTTGTTCCACCCTCGTCCGTCTGCTGACCATATCGCTGCCCCTTTGTGCCTTGCGCTCTCTTTAGGCCATGTATCTATTTGGTCATACGAAACCCAGCAGGTCGTCAAGACCTTCGAGCTGACCGATGTCCCCGTACGATGCGGTCGGTTCGTTGCCCGCAAGAACTGGATTGTCTGCGGCTCCGATGACTTCCAGATCAGAGTGTACAACTACAATACTTCGGAAAAGGTTGCGCAGTTCGAAGCGCATCCCGACTATCTCCGCTCCATCGCCGTGCACCCCACTCAGCCCTTCATTCTCACTTCCTCCGATGATATGACAATCAAGCTATGGGACTGGGAGAAGGGCTGGAAATGTGTCCAGGTTTTTGAGGGCCACGCCCACTACGTCATGAGCATTGCTATAAATCCTAAAGATACCAACACCTTTGCGACTGCTTGCTTGGATCGCACGTATGCTAACTCTTGTTTGCCTTTACTTTCTCTCTTGTTCACAAGCTAACTGTGTCTTTTACTACCAACACAGTGTCAAAATCTGGAGCTTGGGCTCACCTCACGCCAACTTCACCCTTGAAGCCCATGAAACAAAGGGCGTCAATTACGTCGATTACTGTACGTGTTTTTGCCCCCCTCGCAAGCAAGTGTCCCCAGGACACAGTATTCCCTTGTATTTATTATCGCCATGTAGGCAACTAACTCTAATCTGATAATGAACAGACCCTCACTCTGATAAGCCTTACATCCTCACCACTTCCGATGACCGCACTGTCAAGATTTGGGACTACACCACTAAGTCGCTCATTGCCACCCTCGAGGGCCACACCAACAACGTATCTTTTGCCTGCTACCACCCCGAAATCCCCATCATCGTTTCCGGTTCCGAGGATGGAACGATAAGATTATGGAACGCCAACACATATCGTTTCGAGCAGTCGCTAAGCTATGGATTGGAGCGTGCCTGGTGTGTGTCCTACCAGAAGGGTAAGCAGGGTATTGCCATTGGTTACGATGATGGTGCTGTAGTCATTAAGCTAGGCCGCGAAGAGCCAGCTGTTTCTATGGATGCCTCGGGTAAGCTGATTTGGGCCCGTCATAATGAGGTTGTCAGCGCTATGATCAAGGGTGGCGACGCCTCAATTAAGGACAACACCCCGATAACTGTCTCTACCAAGGATCTTGGAACCTGTGAGGTTTACCCCCAGACGCTGCTGCACTCTCCCAATGGCCGCTTCGTTGCTGTGTGTGGTGATGGTGAGTACATCATTTACACTGCCCTGGCCTGGAGAAACAAGGCCTTCGGGTCTGCACTCGACTTTGTGTGGGGATCGAAAGAAAACAGCAATGACTTTGCTATTCGGGAATCTCCCTCGAGTATCAAGGTCTACAAGAACTTCCAGGAGAAGGCCGGTGGCTTGGATGTCGACTTTATGGCTGATGGCCTGACCGGTGGTATTCTTCTTGGTGTCCGTGGCCAAGGTGGAATCTCCTTCTTTGACTGGCAAACTGGCGGCCTGGTGCGCAGAATTGAGGTCGAGCCTAAACATGTCTACTGGTCAGAGAATGGCGAGATGGTCGCCATTGCCTGTGAGGATACTTGCTACGTCCTGCGCTTTTCTCGTGAAAACTACATGGCTGCTGTGCAGTCGGGCGAGGTCGAGGAAGATGGTGTTGAGGCCGCCTTTGAGGTGATATCAGACATCAACGAGAACGTGCAGACCGGCGAGTGGGTTGGCGAGGTGTTTATCTACACCAACCACACGAACCGTCTGAACTATCTTGTTGGTGACCAGACCTACACTATTTCGCACTTTGATCAGCCCATGTACATTCTTGGCTACATCCAGCGTGATGGCCGCATCTACGTTGCCGATAAAGATGTTGGTATTACCTCGTTTGCTCTATCGCTTCCCGTGCTCGAGTACCAGACCCTGGTTCTACGCGGTGATCTGGAGTCGGCTGCTGAGCTTCTGCCCAGCATCGAGGGGGAGCAGATGAACAAGATTGCCCGTTTCTTAGAGGGCCAGGGCCACAAGGATCTAGCTTTAGAGGTTGCCACAGACCCTGAGCACAAGTTCGATTTGGCTCTGTCTCTGAACCAGCTTTCAGTTGCCCTAGAACTAGCCAAGGAAGCCAAGGCTGAACATAAATGGAAGGTTGTTGGTGATGCCGCTATGGCTGCATGGGATATTAAACTAGCTGCTGAGTGCTTCACGCTGGCCAAGGATCTAGGCTCGCTGCTGCTACTACACTCGTCAACAGGTGATCGTGCTAGCCTTCTAGCGCTAGCTGAGCAAGCTAAGAACGCCGCTGCACACAACATTGCCTTTACGTGTAGATGGCTTCTGGGAGACGTTGATGAGTGCGTTGAGCTGCTCAAGACTACCAACCGCGAGGCCGAGGCCGTTCTGTTTGCTCAGACTTACAAGCCCAGCCTGGCAACCGACGCAGCGCGCACATGGAAGCAGAGCCTCGAAAAAAACAAGAAGGCACGTGTGGCAAAGCTAATTGGTGTGCCTGGTGAGGATGAGGACTTGTTCCCTGCCTGGGACGAGTACTTGAGGCTTGAGGCTGAGGGCGGCAGTGTGAGCGAGCAGGGCGCGGGGGAGGATGTTGAGGCTAAGTCCGAGAAAGACGAAGTTGAGGGCGAGACTGATGCTGAGGCTGAGGCTGAGGCATCTAGGGAAGACGAGGAGTAAAGACAGACAGAATTATTAGGATGATAATGGCGTTTTTTTTTCCTTCACCCACTCTTTTACTCTGTTTTCCTTGCTCTTTAGTTCATGCTCTCCTGTTCACAACTATATATCCCGCCTCGAAACTTGAGTAGGCTAGTCTAAAAAAAATAGCCTATTTAACCTTGTATTGGTCGTTTTCGAAATCGGTGGAGCCACTCAATCGTATCGCAATATCTAAACTGCCGCTAATTCTAATCAAGGTCGGTGCTCGGAAAGATTTCAAGCCGAGAGCTAGTTGGTGTATGACCTGGTAAATAGCAGCTCAGGGAGACGAGCCACGTTGGGACAAGTTTCACATGTGTAGTTGTATTGTAAGCTTTGGCCAAGCTATGTCGGGCTAAGGCCTGGATTAGGTACGTTAGGCTAGGTTTGGAGACTGAGGGAACCAGGGTGCATTGATCAATAGGAGAGCCTGGGAGCGAAGCTTTATTTTAACGGCGGCTACATGATTCGGAAATGGAGGTTTGGGTTAATTTGCGGCAGTGAATTGGTTAAGGCCAGAAAAAATAATGCAGTATTTCAAATCAAGTTCATCACGAAGTAGGCTATGAGTCTGCAAGAATGGTGTTGAATATGGATACAAGATAGAAATAGAAAGATAAGGATATCATTAAATTCATCAAACATTGCGGGTGACGGAGATGGAAATACGGCTAATCTATAGTGTTGGCCCAAGCAAAAGAGCAACCGGTAGACAAGCGCGCAGGCTCTCCAAGATGGCGTAGAGAAAAAAGAAAGAAACTAGGAGAGGTGGACTGGGGCGGCTAGAGCAGCGACACAAAACTATTGATAGATACAAAGGCAGAGAATGGTGTCTAGCAGCAGTGTTTGTGAAAGCGGAGCGAGCCGTCGCAGCAGTCGCACCCACATGAAAAGCCACCACCACGAAGGCGCATGACCTCGGGACTCGAAGGGTCTGGACGAGGCTGGAGAGACTGGACACATGGACACATGAAAGGGAGCAACAGGTTAGTTTTTCTTTGCTAGTTTGTATGACAGCCTGATGCTAAGGGCGGGAGGGCAGACTGACAGGTTGCTGGGTCACAATCGGCCCGTTGGCAGCGGACGACGAGACGCTGGCGGGCTTGGCGACAGCGGCCATGGGCGCGGCGCGGAGAGGCTCAGATGTGGTGGGCTGCATATCTGCGGTGGTGGGTGGGCTGACAAAGTATGACTATCTATATGGGGAGGGTTAGCAAGGTAGTTCTTCGCCCGGGCTCTATTGATTTAGAGATTAACAGTTGGTGAGTGGCGGTCGGACATCCAACACCCAATATCTACGCCGCCCCCAAAACCAGGGCCATAGGCACTAGGGGAAGAAGGAGGGCCCAGGTTATCGGCAAGGTGGGAGAAGAAACGCGAGAGAGGGCGGTGGAGATGGGGCTGTGCCGAAAACAAAAGAGAAAGGAAAGGGTCTGGATGGGGAGAGGGTTTTCCTCTGTTTTCGACTTGGATGAGAAAAAACGAAGGGAAAATAGCTGATAGCCGATGAGCGGATAAGCTTACGAAGAACAAGTGCCGTGTCTGGTAGGCAAAAATAAGATTGTCAGTATGGAGAAGACTGTTTACAGGAGAGTGGGGGAAAGAAGATGTAAAAAAGGGTAGGTAATGTCGCAAAGGGAGGACAAGGAGGAAGAGAAGAAAATGGTCTAGTTGCTAATATTGAACGCAAACACCAAGTCACTCTGGGTAGCGCAGCCTCTCTCCTTCTTCTCCTTCTCCCTCTTCTTCTTCTTCTTCTTCCTCCTCCTCTTCTCCTTCTTCTTTGTCGTCACCCCAGTTAGGCTAGCCAGAGGAGGAGGTATAATCCTCTTCGCTTCTTCGCTTTTCTTGGGCAAGATGCGACACCAAGTGGTAGCTAGTCCTTCGTAAAGCCCAGTCCGGCAGCAAATAGCCAGAGCAAATAGCCAGCACCGACCCTGTCCTCTGTCGGGGTTCTCCAAGACCCTTGCCTGGTTGTCTCGTCTAGGGGCGGTGAAATCCAGCGTAATCCGCCTTTGGGGGCCCAGGTTTTGAAGTTTGAGGCTAGCTAGGCCATTGCCTGCCCTGTAGCAGCATACACACCAAACACAAGTACGTCACTCGTACGGCATTGTGTACTTTTACAAGCACAACTTTTGCGACGCTTTTCCGTGATACTGGGCCTTTGTCGCCGCCACCTTGTCCTCTTAGTTTTGCGTCTTTTTAACTCCCGTTTGCCGTTAACTTGGCTTTGGCTGGGCATCCGATCGAGAAGGGATTTCTTGGCACTATGGTCGCTAAATATCACAATCCCATATCTTTCTTTGCGCGCGGGGGGCAAAGGGCCTTTCTTGGCATTTTTAGCTGGCTGCTATTGAATTGGAAGGAGCAAATGAATCAAGCGCCACACCCACGGCGCAGAACGTGTGGCGCCACATTTACTACCTCACAGAGCAGTCGAGGACGGAAGGCAGTGGCCGAGAGAGCCTTCTATTGAGGGTCATGTACCCTAAACAAACACCAAAATTAAGCAGATCAGGGCAGGGTCAAAAACGGCAGGTGGATGAATAGAGTAAAACCCGAACGCCTTCCCTTCTATTTCTTCTTCCTGATTTCCATCTTCTCTTATTTTCCCCGCCCATCACGACCATCGCCATTGTCGCCAATCGCCAAGTCCTTCCCTTTTACACTAGATGGCCAGGCCTGTTTCTTTGCGGCCAAGATAAGTATCGGCCTCACGGCAAACTAGCCGGGAAATATGCCTAATCAACTTTTCAACCCCCAATAAGCTGGCCGGCCGTCTCTGCTCCCTCCCTCTCTATGACACGTGCTTGTCTAGCCATGTCAAGGAATAAGCGCCGGATAGCCGTAAACTCATAACCTATTTACTCAATAGAGACGTTGCGCAACAAAAGCTTGAGTCCTCGCTTAGACACAGACCCCTTGGCTAGACCGTGACCAGGGTTTCAGTCGCCAGCATTCTACCACCAAGATGACCAAGACACATCATGAACTTTTTTTCTTCCACCCCTAGTGGGACAATCCTCTCTCCTCTCTCCTCCATGAACCCCCAGTTTCCGGTCACGACTACAGGGGGTGGGTAATGGTGTGTGGCCTAACCTAAGAAAGAAAGCTCGCGGTCCGATAATTTTGCCATAACGATGCAACTTCTTACAAGCAGCCATTTCTACACTCATCTTAGCCAATGTTCCGCATGGGCCCTAGACGGACGCAATTCTTCAGACGGTACTATTTATCGAAATGACCAACATAAGACTAGAGTAGCCGCAGCTCAAAGCGCACTCCCCCCCCCCCCCCCCCCCCAGTAGTGCTTCTTTTGCCTTTCCAGGAAAGAAATAAGATGGGTTTCCTTCTTGTTCTATTGCCCTTCTACACATTTTCTATTACTTAGTTCTGGCTTGGCCCCAGAACACAACCACCCCATCGTTATGTGAAGAAGACGCTTTCCTCTCCAGAGTTGACGATTCTTTCTTCCACCCTTCTCGCACCCTCGCTTCCTAGTGAAGTGTGTGTTTATGTACATACATACATAGCCGGACTTTTGCAACACTCACTCTCGACTTTCTTTCGTTCACTCGTTTGCCTTCTTTTTTGCTTTCTTTATACTTTGTCTCTCTTCTTGTTTCTTGCCAAGTTCGACTGTTATTCAACATGCTGTCTAACCCACTCATTCTGGCTGCCATCTCTGGCCTCGTTCCGGCTGCCCTGGCTCTCCACAACGCCGACTTCGATGCCTTGGCCGGGCAAGTTGTCCACAACCAGATTGTTCCCACGCCCCATGCCCGTGTTGAGGACCGCGATACCAAACTATCGGACATTCTAGCCATGGCTGTGTGGATTCCCAGCTCCTGCCACGACGAACTTTCCTTCATTACAGAGGCGCCTGCACCCGAGGGTGCTTTGGAAGTCTACGAAGATACCGGAGCTGACCCTTGCCTTACCAAGATTCCTGCGTCTTTGTCCCGCGACTACGCCAGCTATTCTTCCAAGGTTCTTTCGTGGATCTTTGCCCATAACGAAGATGTCATGTCGCTCTATTCTTGCCTTGGCACAATGACCGATAGGATTGAATCTACTACCTACTGCGATGCTGTTGTTCTGACCACTGCTGAAGCTATTGCTTCGGAGAATGCCCAGGCAACTGGTACTCAGGGTGGCTCTACAAACTCTGGCTCAGCCGCTGCCACTGCTACTTCTTCAGGCGTCTCTGCAACTTCATCCACAGAATCCGCCGCTGGACGCGTGTTTTCTGGTGTCCATGCCCTTGCTGTCGCTGGTATTTTTGCTGTTGCAATTGCCCTGTAATTCAAGGAATAACAGGCTATCTATGGTCTGCTCAGTTCAGATTTCGATATTGCTATGGCTACACACGAGAGCTCAAGCTTGAAGCTTCCACGAAACGTTTCCCTCTTGGCATGTTCAACATCCTCTCCTCTACTTCTCATGTTTATATTTAACAATTCTTAATATACCATTTTTATTCAAATCTCCCTGTTTCAGATCTAACAACCACAGAATTCCACAATCATACCCGGGTTACCGGCAATGCCTGTGTAAGAAAGAATATATGGTAACCAAATATTTGTCTTTGTAGTTTATACACTCAATATTAGCTCAGGGCCAAGCAAATTTCCGGCCAATGTATAACTTGTCATATCTCCCAACATCCCTAACCCATGAACGCCAAAAAAAAATATGTATGTACAAAGGAAATCCCAGCAACAATCAATCAACAAAAGAAACTAATAACCGCCGTGGTCTGGCGACTCTATGCATCTTCAAAGAACTTGATAATATTCTTGAGTTCTAGGATTCCTACACCGTGAGGCGGGTAGCAAATCCATAGGGGCTCACCATGAATGCCGAACTTGGCCCGGAAATCGGACTTGCGACCCAGCCCAAGACCCTCCACCAGGGTAGTATAAGTCTTGCCAAGGATTGCAGCCTTGGCACCATGGATGTGAGCGCCTGGGGTCAATCTCTTGGCAACACCAGCTCCAAAAGTAGCGGGGCCAGAAATCACGGATAGTGCATAATCAATCAACACCTCGATGCTTCCGTTGGCAGATCCGGGGAAGTCCAAGGCCCACTTGACCTGCCAGCCGTTGCGAGGCGCGAGCTGAGCTAGGACCACCATGCCGTGGAGAACACCGTCCTTTTCAGCGGCAAAGTAGCGGCGATGTGCCGAATCGACCCACGGCCGCACTTCCGTCAGGTGAATCTGCTTGCCCTTGCGGTGTGCCAGCCACGATGCAATTGCGGGGTCCACGCGTGCGCGGAAGCCTTCGTCGGGCTTAACCTCGTGCACCTTGATGCCTTCACGCAACACGCGGCGTGCCTTGCGTGCATCCACCGACTGCACCACACGCTGGTCGACGCGCTGCTCGTCCGTGCACGTAAAGCTACGCCAGTTGACACCCGCCAGCACGTTCTGTGCTGTCTCGCCAGCCAATAGCCAGATCGGCGTCAGCTTGACTACAGTGTGGATGTACTCGATAAAGGCGTGAATAACCTCGGTGTACTGCGTGCAGTCACACAACGGGTTTCCAGTAATGATGGCCAGTTTGCCCTGGCGCACAAACGCCACAGCGCCACCAGATGGATGCCGCCATAACTCAAAACGCTCGTCAAGCCACGATGTGTTAGTTGAATCACCATAGTTGGCAATGAGATCCTCGAGTGCAGGTGGCGGCAGCGATGCATCCTGCAGCTTCGTCGTGTCTGCTGCGGGGTGAGGTAGGACTGGAGGTCGTACTGGAAGTGACTTGGGATCACGGTAGAAAAGCGTTGCATAGCGTACATCGCCCAGCTCTAGGAGGAGCATCAGGACACGCTCGAGGCCTAGACCAGCACCACCGTGTGGCGGAGCACCGGCATCGAAACCTGAAAGGTACTCCTCCATGCCAGCCTCAGCAATGCCGCTTTCACGCATGCTTCGACGCAACTTGGCGGCATCGTGGATGCGTTGGCCACCCGATGAAATTTCCTGGCCACGCAGGAAAATATCAAAGCCGTTGGTGAAATTGGAGTCGCCTAGGCGCTGAGCATAGAATGGCCGTGCCGACGACGGGAACTTGTCCAAGATGTAGTAGTCGGTGCCGTACTCAGCCTTGACCAACTCGCCAAGACGGATTTCGTCGCGCGTCGACAGGTCAGCTACCTCAATATCGGCGCCATCAGCACGTAGCATAGCAATTCCCGTTTCGAACGAGATGATGGGCGTCTTCTCCAGCCACACCAGATCAGTCGAGGGCCAGCGCTTGCGCACTTCGGCCAGTTCGGGCATGGACTGAACAGCAGCAAAAATGTTCTTGAGCATTTCGTCAACAATGGCCAGTAACTCGTAGTGGTCATGCTGCAGCTCCATTTCTAAATCTAGACCAATGTACTCGGTCAAATGGCGATGGGTGTTTGAATTTTCGGCACGGAAAACGGGGCCAATCTAGGAAGGTGGGGCAATACGTGTTAGTGAATATTCGTGTAAGTGAAGGTACAACCCTGTCTTCCTTAGGGTTGAGCAAGAGACCAGCTTATTTTTTTGCTGCTTACCTCATAGACTCGCTTGAAGTCTGCTGCAATGGTCATCTGCTTAGCCAGCTGTGGACTCTGAGCCAAAAAGGCACGGCGTCCAAAGTAATTAACCTTGAATACCTCAGCACCACTTTCGGTTGCAGCCGGCTGGAGCTTGGGCGTGTTGATCTCGACAAAGCCCTGGGTATCGAGCGATTCGCGGAACTTGCGCAACACCATAGCACGGATGCGGAATAGTGCAATGTTGGCGGGGTGGCGCAAATCCAGAACACGGTTGCTCATCCGTGTACGCATGGCATCGGGAGCCATGTAGTTGTCGAATGCTAGCGGTTCGCCAACGGGTGCCACCAGCCGGAGGGCATCGATGCGTAACTCCAACGTAGGAATTGAGGCTGACCGCACGGGGACTGGAGGCTCAACCAGCGTGCCGGTAACTTCAACGAGCGATTCATCGCGAAGACGCTGCACCGACTTTACTAGCTGGATGGGCATATCGCGTAGGACGGCCTGCACGGATGCGAGGCCATCTCGCAGCAAGACGAAGCTGAGGGCACTACCAACACGGCGCTGTGTAGTCACGCGGGCGCGGAAGGCCACAATCGTATTAGCTAGGCTAATGCCCCCGGTTGCCGCGCTGCTGATCTGGGCAATGGTAGTGGTCTGCGGCGGAGGGGCAACATGGCCCAGGGAAAACTCAACGTGCTCAGGCTCGCGCGGCGTGTTTGTGCCAGTCGATACAGTGGCGATCGCACTCTCGCTAGATCGCGGGGTCACAGACGATACTGTCTTTCCTGGTTGTATGCTGCCAGCGCTGCCATGGTGCTTGACCTTCTTAAGACGCCTCCGCTCCTGCTTGGATTTAGCCCGGGATTCAGAGCGGGACACCCCGCCAGCGACTCCAGCGGCTGCAGCAGCGCCGGAAACGGCAGTGTTGTTGGTAGCTGGAGGTGGCATCGAGTGCCGGCTGGCCCGCCGCAGGCTAGTGCGGATGGCAAGCGGCAGTGGGAAATGCATGTCGGTGCTGCGGCGCAGGAAGGACTTTCCCAGCGGCGATTTGCTGGGCGAGGCCTGGCGAGGAGCTGGTGATTTACTAGGCGGGAGTGGCGACTGAGCTAGAGCGGTCGTCGACTGGCCAGGTGGTGTAGATGGCTGCAGTAGCGGAGACGCGGGTTTGGTGAGTGTGGGAGCAGACTGGGTTGGGATGGGAATGGGAATGGGCGTAGCAGCTGCATCGGCGGCGGTGGCGGGAGCAATCGTAGGTATGGCTGCGGGTGCGGTGGCGCTGGACTGCACAGCCGTGGATTGCGTTGAGGTGGACGGAGCCGGGCTAGAAGCCGCAGGGGCTTTGGGGCTGTTGCCGCGCGAGCGGTAGTTTAGGCTCCGAAGAGCGGAACGGTGACTACGCGGTGTAGATGCATCCACGGAAGTGTCTTCAGATGGAGTGTTGTGGTGGGAGAACTTGAAGAAGCGGCCCAGAGTGGACATGGATGATGGGCTAGACATTTTAGACATAGCAAGGGAGGGAGGGGAGAAAAGAGAGCGGGTTGGTGGAAACGAGTAAGACTGGAGGGGAGAAGGGTGGGAGGGAGGGAACAAGAATAAATGGAAACGAAAACGAAAATGGTTGGCGGGGACAGACAATAAAAGAAAAGGTAGATGGTGGAGTGGAGCGGAGGCAAAATAAGGAACGGCCTGACTGTATGTATGTATAGCAACAGATCGTAGCAGCAGGCACCGGCTGGTTCCAGATAGATAGACTCTGCTGCTGAGGAGGTAGAAGAAGAAAGAGAAAGAAGAGGCAAGTCAAGAGTGAGAAGTGAGAAGTCAGAAGAGGCAACGAGAAGATGGAAGCCAGAAGACTAAGAATAAAAATAACAAGCCCGCCAACGGGTGTGGGTGGAATCGTGCAGGTTAGTTAGGCTCAAACAAAAGTGAGAAGGCGTAAGACCTAAGACAGCAAAGAATGACGGAGGAGGAAGGGTAAGATGGGAAGCTGAGATATAAGAGTACAAGAGGAGGAAGAATGGGAGGGAGAGCAGACCAGAAGAGGAAGAGAATAAAAGAACAAAAATAGGCGTGCTGTGCTGTGCTGTGTAAATGCTGTGAAGATGGAGGGAAAAAGAAGAGCTGCATTCCCCGCGTTTGGCCACGCAAGGCGGAGACGAAAGTGTCTTTATAGCAAGGCGGACATGGCACGGAGTTGGTAGCGATGAAGTAGTGTGGACATCTCTATGGACCGATGTTATGTATAGCATGCACATGTGTATAAACCATGTTATTAATTGGTTTCTCTACTAAGCTACATGGTAAGAGGCAGACAAGCAAGCTTTGTTACAGACGGAAAGACTAAAAAGACAAGGAAGAAAAATGCCACCCAGACCGGTGACTTGTTGTCCCATGGCCGGACTTTTTGATTGTATTTTAGATATTTTATTTTCTTTCGTTCCCAGCCAAGGAAAGGCGAAGAACCCGAGAGCCGAAGGGAACACTGCATGAAAGAATTGATAGGTGAACTTGAGTCACGAACAAGGCAGGGAGAGGGGATCTGGAATGGACTAGTTACTAATAAACTGACTAAATATAAAAGAAGATCAAGAAAAAAAGACGTCGTGAGGCATTCCATCACTGCCGGCGATGGATGCAACACCGGAAAAAGAAGACAATAAAGAGATATAAATCGATAAATAGAGCTAGCGAGCGAGTAATATACTATAAATTTAAACTTAGTGCTGCTCCTGCTCTGCCTAGGCGTCTATCAGCGCTTTCAGCACGCCGTATTCCTCGCCCTTGGCGTGCTAGTCCTCGGGAGAGACCTGCCTCTATTGCAGTGCTGCTGCTGCTCCAGCGCTTAGTGAGCAGACGGTCCCGTCCTGCCTCTACAGCGCCTGGCATGTCGCCATATCCACTGTAATATTCCTCGCACAGCGCTTGAAGCCCTGTGCGACCTTCTGTAGCCCTCTATAGAGCGCGCCCTTCCCTCGCACCTTCCAGCGCTTTCCAGACTGCCTAAGCGACACACCCACCACCGCCCGCCAGCCCGAATCAGCAACAGGCCAAGCAAACCCACGACCTTTCAAGATTCCGCCTGCATGGGGGGGAGGGAGACCCCAGCTCGCTTGGTCAGGTGCCACTTTTCTTTGTTTCCGTTTCTGCTTGGGCTTTGCTAGAGCAACATGGACACACCCAATCTTGGGACCTACTGACTCTTGTGAACTAGCTCCAATGGCTGGGCTTCCGACGGTCCCGGGAGAGAAGAGAAAGGATTTTCTGCTTAAGAACTAAAAACAAGAAGGAAAAAAGTAAAAAAGTAAAAATCCTTTAGTGCTCTTGCTCTTTTGCTCTTCCACTAGCCCTGACTTGCGCCTACACAAGCCTGCCGCAGGTTTCCATGGTCAGCCCCATTACTACAAGCACGTAGCCGCATCCAAGTCCTCCTTTGCCTCTCTCTTTCCTCGGGGAGGAGTCAAATAATCCAGCAGTATGCATTGCTCGCCAGAACGAGCCTGACAGCCCCCAACAAGCGCTCTCTTCATGTCCAGAGTCCTGCCTGTATGCCAAACTCGTTTCCCTTTCTTCTCCGTCCTCTCCTCACCCCCTGATCTGAGGCCTGCGGAAAACTGCCCAGCCTCAGCTTTTCCCCATTCTCCCTTGGTTTTGCTAAGATATGCAGCTTCTTGTCGCAGCTCTGCTGTCGCTGGACCGTAGACGGGCTGCTTCTAGAGTCCGGATGACGTCATATGATGTCTGACCTGCTGACTAAACCAGAGAGCACTGAGTGTTCTGGAACCTGTTTTTCCCTTGTCTGCGCCTTTTACCCTGCGTCTGTGCCTTTTTCGTCTGCTTGGAAAAAATTAAAAATCAAAAACCTCGACCGCCATCGCTTTCCCGTTCTGCTTTCATCCCTCTGCTATGTGGCATACAAATTATGCATAAACGATTCCTTGTATTGGCCATGGCGCTACAAAGCGTTTATGCATCAACACCTAGGCGATGTGCTTGCATAGGATGATGCTACAGGCCCAGCGAGTGAAATGCCTTCCTGGGCCTTTGATTTGCTGACATACCTAGTCTGTATGTCTCTCGCTCTTTTCTTCTGCTCCGTGTCAGCGCCCCCATTCTATCATTTGTCAGGTGAGAAAAGACAGCCCAGTCCAATCAATCAAGACTGGCCAGGAAAATCACACGACTTGACGAGATCAAGCAGCCAGGCCTCCAGACCTCCAGGCCCCAGCCCTCCAGGCCCCAGCCCTCTAGACTAGAGCAACATGTACACATCGGCCAAGCTCGGGTCTCTCATTTCAGAAGCGATCCACCGAGACATACTGGACTTGGCCCAGACATGGACAAAAACCAGACGGAGACGAAACAGGGGGAGGGGCGACTTCAGCAGGGTTTTGGTTGGCTCTCCTTCGTTCCAGGTTCTTTTCTTACAGGCCGATCCCTATCGTTATGCTACACCAACGACACCCGAAAACGAGACAACGCAAAATGCCAAATATCACCGGCAGCGGCGGCGGCGGCGGCAGCAGCGGAAAGTGGGATAGGACAGGAAAAGGGGGGAGGGGGTAAAAACGGGCGTCGGGAGTCTTTTGTACTCCAAACCATCCTGTCCATGAGAAACCTGTAACTTTCCTTGTTCCGAACACATATCCAATACAATCAACAGATGACAGCGGCAAAGCAGGTATACTGGGAGGGCCAATCCAGCCCACAGCCAATCCCGCCACATAGTTACTGATTCTATTAGCGCCTGCTTGAGCGTGTCTCATGAGAGCGGAATTCGCTGATGCTACCCTTTCCTCCCTCCCCCTGCCCTGCTTCTTGGGGCTGTATGGGTTAATAACCCTGGGCAGTGCTAACAACGCTGTGCGAGTCGCAACATGGGAAAAGAGACGAAATAAATACGAGTACGGCGGGGAAACATGGCATGATATCAAGACTAGAGAACGGAATAGCGCGGGACCGTTCTCGATTTGGTTGGCTCGTCGTCAGTCAGCACTGGGCCAACAAACCAGCCCAGCCCAGCCCAGCTAGGCAATAGGACTTCTGTCTTGCCGCTCTACTCGGCTTTGCTTCGCGCTGTTGTCGGCTGAATTTTGGCCCCCTCCTTTCTCTTATTTTGGGTTGGGTGTAAGCTGGGGCGAAAAAAAAAGTCTGAAAGGGGGAGGAAAGTTTGATCTTGGCTCTGGCACTGGTGAGTGAAGGCAATTCAGGGGTTACGAGCAGAGCGACGGGAGGGCAGAGGACGGAGGACGGAGAACGGAGCACAACGACACAGTAGGGAATACAGTATGTACATTTTTGGGGCCGGAAGCTGCGGAAGCTGGCAAGTACAGATAACTTAAAAGGCGGAATGTTTCAAAACAATCAAGCACTGAAAGGGCTGTTTTGTGGTCTGTCTTCCCCTGCTCCTCGTACAAAGTCCATGCACCCACGGACAGGGGTCAAAGAGGAGCGACGATCCAATCCTGTTGTTTGTTTCAAAGCGCTGTTCGTCTTGTTCATTCCAGGAATTTGGCAGAGCCAGAGCAGCAAGTCGACAGGTGAGGAAGAAGCTGCTGGCGGCGGCGGCCGTGACGGTATGTATCGTGAAAGTCAGAGATGTAGCTAACGGGGCCCTTTTTACTGGTCATTGGCTGGCTGTCTGTATCTTTCTGTGTCTGGAAAGTGCATCATCGGCAAGACCGCATAAATGAATTTTTTTAAATTGTGTGCATAGTCTTCCTGCTCGTTTTCCTCTCTTTCAGCCTTGTGCAGCCTCAGCCTTGGCCATTTCCTCTCTCCCCTCTCTCTCTCTCTTCCTCTTTGTCCTCTCCTTTCCCGTCTCATTTGTTCTCCTCTCTCTACAGTATCCTCTATCTCTGCTGTCACTCATTCGTTGCCCCTGCCTGAGAACAAGAAAAAGTCGTCGTAGGCAAAGGAGGCTCAGCTCACGTCAAATAGCCAAATAACCACGTTCTTTTTTTGGCCTAGTATTTGGCTCGCTTTTTCCCTTTTGCCTATAGACGCAGAAAAGGGACGGGCGCTCTTATTATACTTTTTTTTCAATTTTTAAATTCCCCTTCTCTTTTTCCTTTATTACGCAACTACGTCCAATTCTTGCTATGGTCCTGCTCTCGTCTCATTTCTATCTCTTTTTGTCCTTGTTTTGAGCCTCGATTCTCACGATACTCTGCATAGCCATTCTTCACACGCCTTCTGGATCGCGCTTTTCCTGTTTTGTTAAAATCGCTGCTGATGCCCTTCTCTCGCTCTTGCTGGCCAATGCTTTCCTGCATCACCTCGTCTCTATAATCACACCATCGCCATCTCGCTTCTCTCTTTAATCATCTTGCTTTCTTAATTGCCAGCTAGCATTAAGCCGCGCCCTTTCGGCCCCTTGTTTATTCACTCACCTACTTGCTCGCTATACTGTGATTCTACACAAGCCCCTTTCTAGTCTTGAAGTGGCCACTGCTTTTCGTGTCTATTTAGTCTCAGCCTCAAGAGGAGACACTGCCACCCCCATCGTCTTGAATCCCCAACTTCCCCTGTTCTCGGCTCCGCCCCGCTTCCCCCCTCTTCCCCTTCCCCACCCCGCGTCCTCCGTCTTTCTATCGCTTCCCCAGGCTCGTCCCGAAATGTCTTCCTGGTTCGATCTCGGGTCCTATTTCCAGGCAAGTACCGACTCCAGTCCCGGTGCTCCCCGTCGCCAGCCCGCTGGAAATAGACCCGCTCGCAATAGCTACAGCACCATGTCCACCTCCGATTCGCCGTCAAAAACCCCCGAGATCTCCATTGAACCCCAGCCCGACTGTTCCGAGTTCGCCACCTCCATCGATGGCTGGCCCCGATGGCTCCTGGCCGCCCGTGTCTATGCTTTGCGCTCAGCTGCCAGTTGCGCCTTTTCTTGCATCACGCCCTTCCCCTGCGAAATGCCACAGACTGTCTCTACTTTTTACATTGACTCCACTATTAGCCGCGACTGCGCCCCGCAAGCCATCGCCGTAGATGTGTGGATGCCAACTCCAAGCCCCGCCCTTCATTCTGCTCGCCCTGCTTTAATCAACTTCCACGGCGGTGGCTTCGTGATTGGCCAGGGCACTGACGACCGCATTTGGACTTCTTATGCCCAGCAGGAACTGGGTGCCGTTGTCTTTAGCGTCAACTACCGTCTTGCCCCCGGCTATCCCTTCCCCACACCCATGGAAGATTGCCTCGACGCCATCTTGCAAATTGCCGCCCGCGCAGAGGAATTCGGTATCTCTCGAGACCAAATTTTCCTCTCAGGCTTCTCTGCGGGAGGATCGCTTGCTCTCTCTAGCTGGATCGTCCTTCAAGACCCTGGCCGCTGGGACTACCACTTTGAACTTCCTATCCCGCCGATCAAGGGATTAGCTCTCTTCTACCCGGGTCTTGACTGGTCTATTAGTCGCGAAGAAAAACGTCGTGGCTGTGCTCAGCCAGACCTGACATTATCAGCCTCTATGACCGATATGTTCGACTGTAGCTATATATACCCCAACCGCCCGCGTGAGGGACGACGCGATCTTCGTCTCTCACCGGGCCTCATGGAGGATGCTCTTTTAAAGAAGATGCCGCCTACCCATTTCTGTCTATGCGAGCATGACATGCTACTGGCCGAAGAATTCCGCTTTATATCGCGACTCAAGGCTGCCAATAGGGACGTCACGCACCGTATCGTTCTTGATGAGCAGCATGCTTGGGACAAGCCTATGCCCTTTGCACCCAAACCTAGTGTTATGGAAGAGTACACGGTTACGATAAACGAGATTCGTCGTTGGATAGATCCAAGCTGGATGGACAGGGGTTATGCGCCCATGGAAAGCATGGAGACACTATCACATGTCAAATCAGACTCGATAAGTAACTCGTCTAAGCGCATGCTGCCATTTGTAGTGGAAAGATCGATTTCTTCAACGTCCTCATTTTAGTTTTGTTTTTTGTTTTCTTGATTTTAGCAAGGCGGGCGTAAAAGGCGGAGTTTTCGTTCTTATCAATATTTTCTCGTTCTTGTGTTGCTGCTTGTCTTCCATGGCTCGCTTCTTTTTGTTCTCTGTGGGCTTCTCGTTCCTCCTTGCCAACTCCCGCCATTCCTGGCACTCCCCTCCCTACCTCCAAGTTTCGTATTTCCCCAACGGAATTAGAAACCACAGTGAAATTGCTATAGACGGATTTCCTACTTTTTTGATATCTATAATCCGGGTATTTATCCCCGGTATTGTTGTAGATAGGCCATTTGCTGCTCTTATATACGCATGTGTATTATTTTGTATTATATACCCATATAGAACTCCTCGCCTACTCTCTTTCTGTTATTCACCAGTATCATTACACGTCTATCCATCTCATTCCCTTTCTGTCACCACTCGTTCTCTAAACCTATACTGGAAACATCAATATGGTCGTTACTACACACAACCTACCTACCGCCATAAACGGCAGCTCATTCTACTCTTGGCCGCATCATAGTCAGCCATTGAAATTAATCTCCGTTATTATATTCAACACCATACCGACTGCCTATAGTGTCGACGTCAATACGAGTATCACGACCAACTAGAACCCTTTCTCGCGAATGCCACGAGCAAAAACGCCTGTGTTGTTCCTATTAAGGATAGCCACTGGCTCAGGAAAACATATGTGTTAAAACGGGCAATCAATCGCATTGTCAATGGCAACCCCTTTCTAGAGAAGTATGTCAGTAATAAAATTAGCGGTGATTAGGTTAAGACGTCTTGCTTTGGTGAACGCTGTAAAGCCTGCTGCACGACATGTCTTCATTTCTTTCTCCAGGCTCGGGGCTGTTCCGTTTGGGAGTCACAGCCCTGTCTTCACGCTTGGGAGCCTACGACCAGTGTACAAGTGCATAACGCTTGTCTTGCTCCAGCCAATCCGCAGCTCGCTTTCCCTGCACCACTCGACCGCTTGTGTCATGTAGGTTTTCAGAGTGAGAACGTTAGTTTAGACTGGTGCTGACCATGTGTACATTAGGCCGTCATCTGCGTATATTAGACTAGGAAGCTTCTTAAAAAGCTCCGCCACATACAGCATGTCGAGGCTTCATAGTGCCTTGGAACCCAGTACGCTCTGTCTGTCAGTTTGCCTAGTGCTAAGCTTTCTAGTCCATCTTTCCACCTTGTGAGAATGCACCGGATCTCATCGATTTCGAGCTGAGAAATGCTTGGTTTCCTGATTCGCTTGCAGATTCGCTTTTCTGTCCCTAGGTTGCCTACCCGTTCGTTTATACCCTTTGCTTGTGGTGGGGCAACTTCAGCCGCGATCTTGACTGCTCTGAGGGCTACGATTGTTTCCGCATCTGCCACTTCTCTGTGTCTCCCATATACCCTGTAGCCTTGTGTCAAGATCTTATCTCCATGGTATACGACATAGCTAGCTTCGGTGCCCCCATCGTTGTTGCGTGGGCCATATGGGCACACCTAGATTGTATCCTGTGATTCCTTGCCGAGCAGGCTTAGGTGGGCCTTGGCCGCCTCCTCCTTGCCCGGTTTCTCTGTGAGCGGGTCGGTCGGTCTTTCCATCCCTGGCACGAGTTTACCAGAATCCTCGTATCCCACCCACCCGTATCATTCCTTGACAGCTTATTTTGAGGCTTAGCAAGGCCGCGAATCTGTATACACTCTGACTGGCAGGGCTGCCAGAACCTCCAGTTTGTCCATCGCTGTCTTGCTTGTCGCGGGGTACCATGTGGCGACCGCATACGTCGGCTACGGACGGCACTACACAGGCTCTCATAAATTGCAATGCAGACTTTGGTGGAGTTCTGAAGTAGACTCTGTTGAGGCTTCTTGGGAGTGCCTTATTTCACTGTGGTTTCAGGATCGGTATCATCACTGCTGCCTTGAAAATCCTTGGGTGGCATCCAGCTTCTAAGCAGCAGCTGAAGATCTTAGCTTTACACTGTCTAAAGATCGGCTAGTTATGCCAACTTCCTGGCTGTATTCGGTATTGCATCTTCTCGGGGCACCGTGTTTCCAACGTGGAAAACTGCGTCCTTGACTTCCGCTGAGGTTCATCTCTCCCAGAGTCTTGCTCTCGGATTGGCCTCCTCTTTCACTCCCACCCAGCCTTCTGCTGGCTGAGTGTAGGTGTTTAAGAGGGCTTCGGCCTTTTCCCGTGATGTTCTCTTCGTATCGCCATCTTGAGTTAACGGGAGGAGTCCTCCGGCTATTGTTATCGTTATTGTATTATTTTACGCCTACCTACTGTCATTTCGCAGCAATACAACGGCGTGTTCCGGACAGGAACTACTAGCCATTTGTTGTTGTTGTATTTAACGTCTACTCTAACTAGCGAATGCTGTCAATACGACGGCTGAAACTGCTGGCCAATATCATCTTCCAGTAACTCCTTAGCGGTCAGCAATTGCAGGTATGCTTAGATTCCAAGCGACTCCTGTGACTTTTTAGAGTTCAGCGCTTAGGCCAAGAGCGCTCTCCATCCAGCGTCGCCGTAGAGTGTGTCTGCGAGGTCCCTAAGGTTTGTTACCTGGTATCCTTGGTCTGCGACGACCGCGTGTAAGCTAGTCTAAAAGGCCGCCGGCTTTCGGCACGGGGGTAGACCCCGGCGGGAGTCCTCCGGTTTGTTTGTTTGTTTGTTTGTTCTATTTAACGTCTACCTGATTGATTCTACACAATAATACGACGGCATGTTCCGGGCAAGACCAGCCGGGGATGATGTCGTCATCCGGGGCCGTTCTTGGGCGG
>JAXCEX010000128.1:0-75422 GCA_038382965.1 Ceratocystis huliohia | reverse complement strand
GGCATGATAAGTGGTGTGTTGGAGGGCGGGGGGGTGGGCAGAGGTGGTGGGGGGGTGGGGGGTGGGGAGTGGGTGGCTATTCCGGAAGCTTTGGCCGGGGAGAGTCATTCGTCTCACCAATGGCAAAGAAGGGCTTCTGTTGGTTGGCTGAGTAGTAAATGAGGCTGGCAGAAGTCGAGATGAATCATTGGTGGGTGCACAAATGCACGCACATGCATACGCACGCAACCTACCCTACCTACTAAGACCCAGACGCCGGGGCCGGGAAAGGGAGGCAGAGATTGATTGCCGAAGGCGGGGCCAGCCTTGCGATGAAAGACATAGGACCAAGGCGTGCAAGGCTTATTCAGCCATAAGCTCTTTAATAATTGTGCAAAACATGGTGCGAATAGACAAGATGATGATGTCATAGACAAAATAGAGCAGTCCACATAGGGAAAAAGCTAGGCTGAAGTAAGCAGTAGGCATTGCTGATGCTGTACGCAGAGGACTAGGGATGCCTGATAAGTGAGGTAGTGATAGAGGAGAAAAAAAGTGCAATCGCGATATGCGGCATAGCCCAAAAGAGAAGCAGGTAGAAGCATGCAGCAACTGCCCAAATGCGCAGTATGGAGGTTGTCTGGGCTTGGTAGCACAGGAAAAAAGGGAAGGAAGATGAAAAAAATCAGATCAAAAGTAGAAGGAAGTGTTGGTGGAGCACGACGGAGATACATGATAAGATGGGATAGAATCAAGACAGCAGCGATTTTGGCGATATCTCACAACTCATGCCTCCTCTGTCTATATTTTTCTTCTCTTTTCCTTCTCCTCGCCCCCTCGTCTCTATCGCATCTTCTCAATCGCCATGTCTGCTGTCGCACAAGTCCTTAAGACGCTATTGCTCTCGACCCTGAAGTTGATTTTCTCGAGAATACCGAGCCTACTCTCAAATATGAACTCAATCCGGCAGCCTAGACAGATGGGCATTGGCTCCATTGCTTTTGGCATCTCTTTCCTTTGCACGCTGATTTGCTATGCTCCAGTCCCTGTGCGAATCCTAGTATATCTGGGGACAATATCTGTGACATTTTACCTAGACAAATGTCTGTCCCAGGCGAAGTATACAAATTCTCAGTCTCACGATGAGAGCCGGGGGCTTTCTGACAAGACGAAGCCTACTATGCCGCTTGAAATCGATCACGGGAGCCTCAATTCTCACGCCAAGATTAAGCCCAAGCCACAGCTTCAGCAGAGCTGCCAGCACGACGGCGGCGTTGGAGATGAATATCAGCCCAAAGAACCCCATGTCCAGCAGGATCAGCCCGAAGGCTCCATTCCGCCGTCGCTATCGTCCAAAGTTTCACAAAACGCTTTTGAAAGCCCATCTGATGCTTCGGCTTCAGTGGAGAGCCAGTCTCCCGACGTCTCTGATCCAGCCAGCGCCCGCGACCCCATAGAGCCATGCGCTGATCCTAGCACTGCTCCCTCACAGCCTAAAGCACCTCTTGTACATGTAAGCTAGGCAAAGATCCCACACAAGACTAAAGAAAGGGTCATGACTAACGATAGGGCTTCTGAGTTCAAGGAAAAGAATAGAGGCCAGGTCTGGAATAGGGCCAGCATAAAGATCGCAAAGAAGGCCAAAGTCAAGGTAGAGACGACTGTCTCATCAGACGCCTGCCATAGCCTCACCAATGGCATCCCTGGTGATGCTACCTTAGAAAATGGAGATGTAGATGCAGCTGACAGTCTTGAGTCAGAAAAAGCCATCCCCAATAATGCTACAGCCGTTGGCCCCGAGCTGACTAGGGCGCAAAACAGTGACAAGGTGCTTGCTGATAAGCAACCGGTCGACCCCCAGGTACCTGAGACACTTGGGGCAACCGGAGGGTCGAATGCCATCCAATCCGACAAAGGCGAGTCTAATGGAGAAGTTATTAACAATTTGGATAGCAGCCCTAACGCTTCTGCCGACATTTTAGGAGGGGGTGAAGGCGGCGGCATCAAAGGGTTCGGGAAGGATATCGAAGAAAACAGCGGAGATACAGAAAGGGACGGAGAAAGCGCCATGAAAAATAAACAACACGAACACACCAATGTTGAGGGGAATACGAGGAAGGCAGGGAAAATAAGCCGTGATGGAGGCGGGGCGGATGAGGACGGTGGCACAACAGCAGCCACAATGCTCGAGTCTACTAAAGCAGATGCCAGCGCTAATATGGCCTCTGCTGAAACAACCGCCACTGGAGAAACAGCAATTGCTAATGATGATGCCAACGCTACAGGGAGCACAGCTTGTGATGAACAGACAGGCCAAGAAGCTATCTCGAAAAACAGCCTTGCAGAAAACCTTGACGTCAAGCCTTCGGGTACACAGAGCCCCGAGGCTACGAAAAGTGACGGAGATGAAAATGCCAACAACAGCAGCGAATCGCGGGGGGGACTGAGCTGCCAGACTCTTGGCGATTCTGAGAGCTTTGCTGCTGCCAAGAATTCTATGAAATGGGACATGCCCTCAGACGACCCATGGGTCAGCTTTCAGACTCAACACCTTTTAAAGAGGCACAAATCGCAGCAGAGCAGAAAGGATCGACATTGCAAGTCGCACAAGTCCCACAAGCACCATAAGAAGCAAAGCCTCAAGCATAAGAAGTCCTGTGAGTTTTTTATCCATTTCATGCTCCCTCCCCTTGGCTCTAGACAACAACATAACCTAACGACATGAATTCTTCAAGTTACCGAAGGCGAGACTATTGTCGACGCCAATGGAGGACGTGTAGCCCTATGCGAAAATGGAGATATCCTAAAAGAGGGACCCAAAGTGCGCCTCAACGAGGAGATAGCTATGGATTTTATCGCGAAACACTGCCCGTCAATTACGGTCCCGAAGGTTCTCCGTTCTGAATACGGAAAATACGGCCGTATCTACATGACCAAAGTTCCCGGCGTGGTGCTGAGCGATGTGTGGTTGCAGTTTGATGAAGAGACCAAGCTGCGGGTATGTCGCGACACTTGGGCTCTCGTCGAGGAAATGCGCAATGTTAAGCGACCCGAAGGCCATTTCCCCGAGCAAAAGTATGTGACAATGGATGGCGGCTACACATTTGACCCGCTCCTCGGTGTCCATGATGATCCGACTCCGCCTCTGTTCAACGACCAGATCTTCCGGGAGCGTATTGAGCAGCGCTACCTTAATGCACACCAATGGGAATCCATGCGGCGAAGCCGGTGCAAGAAAAGCCCGTCTGTAATACCAACCTCGCAACAGAAAGTGACTAGAGAAATACTCCATCTGCCACATTGCGAAAAGGAGGTACTGACCCACGGAGATCTGGCACCGCGCAATATCTTGGTCGATCCGGACACGGCGCTCATCACGGCAATTCTAGACTGGGAAAGTGCAGGCTGGTATCCGGACTACTGGGAGTGGGCCAAGATTCTGAACCCTTGGAATGATACGGATTGGAAACGTCACATGAAAGTGACATCGCCGTTCAAGGATCAGAACTGGGATGTAAGCGGTATTATGTTTGCCCGCCGGCTGTTGCACTGAAAGGCCTGGAGCGGTCGGCCATGGGAGGAGGGGCAATATTTTTCGGCTAGGGACAACGCTTTATCAACAGGCTAGTTATTGGGCTGCTACAGCGTGCATCAACTTTTGCCTGCGAGTTCATGGATTTGGTTGCCTATAATACGGACAGTGGCTGCTTATCGATAAACGACGAGTGAGATGATGACGTCATATTAAGACAGGCCGGTTTAGTGGCTCTTGATCGTGGGTGGGTGGTGCTGTTGATTTCCAAGTGACTAGTGGCTTCCTTCCTGGTAGGGAGGGGCCCCAACCCAGGCAGTTGATAGTATGACTTCGGAAGTGAGGGAAAGAAATTTATTGCAGAAGTTCACAGACTAGGATGGCGCTGTTCTTGGGAGAGTTGAATATATTGGTGTTCTTTTTTGGTGATGGAGTTACAGAAGTTACGGCTTGCCAGACACACCCTTCAGTAGCAGTCCTTACTTTTCCTTTGCTAGTAGCACCCAGACAGAATAGAACCCTGGGCGTGGAAAACGGCTGTCCTCGTGAATGTACTTTTTCTTCTTCTTCTGGCTAGCCTTAAACACAGTGAATAAGAAAGAGCGGGGCTGAAGGAGACAAGAATGTTGCAGCCGAATTCTTGACTTGGTGTTTGAATCAGTTATGTCATGAATACGGGGAGATCACGAGGAACTACGCTCTCTCCATCACTACTATGAACGTCAAGATGAAGAACCCTGGCTGGCCATTGGCTCATCTAGCCTGATGGCTAGCCACAGGAAAAATGAAGGTTGCAATGTCCAGAAATCGGAACCTCCTTCCTTCCTTCCTTCCTTCCTTCCTTCCTCTGCATATGAAATATGATTTTAACTTGACAGGTTTCGTCACAGCTGCCACTTTCAGGAAGCCGGTCCTCCGTTAATAGAGATGAGGAAAGAGTTTTTTCAAGTAGGGTGGTGATGTTTTATAGTGTTACGGTAGATCATGAAGCGGCAGAAATGAAGGAAGGAGACCTCACCCTTACCTGCCGTTTTCGACCCTCGGCAATTAGAAAAGACTGTCCAGGCAATATCCACCCACGCAACTAGCCAGCGAAAAAGGCAGCTAGTATTTTATGCCTGCCTTTTTTGTTTTTTGCTTATCTTCATCCTCATAAGCCCAAGTCATAGGAAACAAGAATTAGTAAGTGAAATAGCGATGAAGGAAGGGAAAGAACTTTGGTAGGTCGGCTGTTGCCAATCAGAGCAGATCCTTCTTGGAGTAATAAAAGAACAAGAGGAAGCTGCTTTGAAAAGTCAGGTTGGCTAGAGCAAAGGACCCAGTCTCCTTACATCAAGCCTTGGACTTGTCAGACCTCCAGCAAACGCTTGGAATGCAAGACGGCTTTGTTGGTCGATCTTTGTGAGTTGGGTTTTTTTTTCGCCCCATATCTTCTGGCTATCATGGGAGGGTTTGGACCTTGGGCCTACCTCCACTCTTGTCTTGCCCGCACCAACACTCTACCATCGACAGTTTAAAACGCCCCTTGTCTAGGACATCATAAGAAAAGGGATGCCTGTCATCATTCATATAACGTAATAATGTTGAGTCACTCCTTCATACCAGGTAGAAAAAAAGAAGCTCAAACATTAGTTTCCAGCTGTCCATCACTTTACCCCGAAGCCAAGCCAAGCCCAGCCCATGTTGCTGACTACGGAGAGATGATTGTCTCAAGGAGGCCTCGCTTGGATTGGTGGGCACATGAGCAAATTTCAGGTTATATGTGTGATATATTAGACACAGCAGAACTGTATAGATCTGAGTAGAATAAAACGAAAATGCCCAACAGTTGAAAAACGCCCATTCATAATGCACATATACGACCCGTAGATATTCCAACCCAAAACTGGCAGCAACGATCAATAATGACAATGCAAGATATGCAATATGCTGAAGTGGTATGGGCAATAAAAGAGACAAACTTGCCGACGGAAACGAAAAAAGAAAAGACTAAAGGTAATAAATAAACAGTAGGAAAAAAATGGTAGCAAATGGAAGCGCTGGGTTACTGTTTGCTGTTGTGGCAGTATCGTCATAACGTACTGCGCGTCCCTGTCCTTGAGGATGGATTATCTTTTGTGTGGACTGTTTTCCTTAACCCTGTGCTTGAACCAGGACGTAATGCAAGATGAAATAAAACAAATAGCAAGGCAAATAAAAATACGGATGAAAAAAAGAAAGAAGGAACATCGGCGAATGTTCGGAGGACGAGCTTGATTGTTGGCCTGGGGCCTTTGAAGCCAAGGAAGGGGGTGAAGTAGCCGTAAAAAAGAGGCTAGTAAGTCGTAGTCGGTGGTCGTAAAAGAGAAATAAATATATGCGGTGCAAATGTGGATGAGCTGAAAATAGGAAACGAAATAGAGAGAGGGAAAAAAAAATGGCAAGACCTAAGGCGTACCCTAGGCCGCTACTTTAGGAACCCAGCGTTCTGGAATGCCGTCAATAGTCACCTCGCAGATTCTCGTCGGCTTTCTCGGTGGTAGAGTCCAGCGTGCGCGGCCAGAGTGCGACTCATCAAACTTGCCGTTACGGCGCATGGCCATCTCCAAGACCGCCACACGGATAAAGTCGGGGTTCTCGCGCATTTCTCGCTGGCGCATGGCTCCCGATGGCTGGGAAAGACTGGACTGGTTAGAAGGCGTCTGCGTCTGGGCCTGGTCGTCGGCGGTAGGCGAAGAGGGTGATGACGACGCTGCCGAGAATGAGGATGAATGGCGTGCAGTAGCCGAGGCAGCAGAGCGAGATCCGTTACGAGACTTGTACACCTTGTATGTCTGCATTTGGATAGATGCAGTGTAAGGGCGCAGTGGATTTTGCATGGTAGCCATGGTATCAAAGGCAGGACGCGGCTCAATTCGGGCTGATGACGTAGGATTCAAGTAACGACGCAGGGCGGCTGAGGGTTCTTCTTCCAAAACTGGCGGCCGACGTTCATCAGTAAAGGGAACCTTGGGATCAATTGCGAAAATGGAACGAGTAAGGAAGTCATCGGGCGGGATCGACGACATGTTAATATTGGATATGTTCTTGGCTGCGTTCCTGATGGCACGAAGCGAGGCTGTTAGATTCGACTTGAAAGCTGAGCGCATCATGCTGGGAAACGAATTGGCCGTTGTAGCGGGCTTCTTGGGAGCTTCGGATGAAGAGTCATCATGGCCAATGCTGAACATGCGGAAATCAAGCTCGTCTATTGTAACCGCCTTTGAAAGGGGGTGCGCCTCAGACTCACCAGAGGGCGAAGAAATAGGCTCTAGCGAGGGACGGGTAGGACGCTGTTTGTTGCTGCGCGAGCGCGAGCGTGAAACGGAGCGTTCAGACTTACAGCAACCGCCCCAGGAGGAACCAACAGAAGACGGAGTGCCGTAGACAAAAGAATCAGCCAACGAAGGCACAGAGTCAAGAGAGTCAGTACGGGGGCCAAGTGTAGAACCCGTGTCACTGTCATAGATGGACATAGACGAGCCTAGCTCACAGTGGGCCTCGTCAGGAGGCAGGAGTAGCATGTCTAGAGAGGTCTTGCTAAGCTTGAAGCTGAGCTCGGTGTCGGTAACACATTCCATGATGGAACTGACAGTCAAGGGCAAGACGTCCTTTTCGGGAGAGAGGCGCTGGCTGCGGTGGCGACGGGGCTTGGGAATGTCAGTCATGGCCAGAAGAGTGGCCACGGATGCAGGGACAGCACCAGGGGAGTGCACATCAAGCGGGCGGGACCGTGTCTGGCTAGTCATAGACCAAGACGAGCGGCTAGAGGACTTGCGCTTAACAGACTTGGCATTGCGGGCATCGGATTGCATTTTGGTAGGAATCTGCACAGGGCCCGTGGCTGAAGTGGGAGTAGAACGACCTGGCAGCTTCATAAGGATTGGTTGGGTCATGGACCGAACACCATCATGAGGAGCCATGTTGTCTGGAGTTACTTGGGGACAAGATTGAAAGGGAGAGGACACAATTGTAGACATAAAAGTAGGAGAGGGCTCCGGTTGTTGACTTTGGTCATAATTGGATTTCCAGTAGTTTATTGAGGTGGGATAGAAGGACGGGGTTGAGGAAGGACGAGAAAGACTGCTGCTGGATGACTCGGTAGAGCTGTGCTGTGGTGGAGGACTCAAAGACAAAGAGGACGGCGGGGTGGTGTTGTTGTGGTAGTCCAGAGGGGAAGACGTCGAAATAGAAGGGTTTATGGAAGCTGAGGGAGAAGATACAGGCCAAGGGGCAGTAGCACTAGCAGCAGCAGCAGATTGGGGTTTACGTTGCTGATAAAACGGTGACGGACTAGAAAAAGCAGAAGGACTTCTGAATACGGAATTAGGCTGCAAGGTGTGGCTATCGCAATCGGGGCGGCGATGCTTTCGGCTATGGCTGCGTTGTAGATTTTGGACGCGACGATTATAGTGCACGAACGACGCAGCGGACATCATGGTAGGCAAGAAGAGCGCAGTTGCAAAAACAGGAGGACATTAGCCACTATAAGTATACCAGGGGTCTCCAGTGCTGGGTGGAAGCAGGCTTGTGTGCTTTTGCTTTTTTAGGCACTTTTATGAGTCGCTTAAACACTGAGACCTCGTTTTAGAAGGTGGTCGGCCGATAAGCAGCCAGTTAGAGAGAGCCCAGTAATCAAAGGAAACAAGGCCGGGGCGGCAGAATGCCGTAGCGCTGTCGCAGCCTATTCCTTTAAGTTATTTGAGAGAAAAATGAGATATAGTGATGAGTGGGTAGTGGGGGGGGGTGGAGATTGCGAAGATCGTCAGGCGTGGGTCTAGAGTAGGGCTTTGCTGTTCAGACTATTCGCGTCTTTGCTTGTTCTATATGTGGGAAGCAAAGCCCATCAGTAAGCAGGAACGAGAGACGAGAGTCCAGGAAAAGAAAAGAGGGATTTCGAAGCAACTCTGGCAGTGCTAATCAGACAACTCAGAAGCCGACCAGGCAGGCCGTTGCTGAACAAGTGTAGCTTTTTGATTTGGTGAAATTGGGCAGTTATTCTTGTACGTAACCCAAATGCCAGGTTTGTTTGCCTCGTTTTTTTTGGTTATTTTCTTGAAGGAGGGTTCCTGGCAGGGATGGATAATCTCAGCGTTCTTGGGCCGAGATAAAGAGAGATGGAGAGAGAGACAAGGGGTGTGAAATGATGCAGGCAAAAGGGGGGGTGTGTAAGACCAGCTGAAAGAAGCCCTTCTTTTATCGTCTACCTAGCCTTTATCCAGGCCGAACGCTGCGTGCGCCCCAAGAGAGTTTGGGCCACTAGAAAACGAATTGGCCGTCGAAGAAAGCAGATTTGCTAGAATCGAGGCAAAGAACGGAATCGCAGCAAATTGATGGAGAAGAGTCGAGTCAAGTTTGTGCAGATACGCAGGGAGAAGCCGTGAAATCGATGATCCAAGACACGCCAGACGACAAAGACAGCCAAGACGCCCTGTTCGTGTGGCAAAACAGCGGATGGCAAGGCTAAGAGCTTTACTTGGAGACAAAGCAGGAGCAGAAGAGAGGCGATCAGTACGTGCAGCGTCCAAGATCTTATCGATATGTCGCGGTGAGTCTCTCGGTCTAAGCTTCACGATGCCTTTAGACTAGCGGCTCGAGGCTTGTGAGGAAGAAGGAAAAGAGAAGGCCCAGGCCCTAGATCCTGGTGCAAAGGGCGATGTCAGCCTAGTTTCAAAGATCTCCAAGTTTTGCCCAAGTGAGGCGGCCAGGCCTTACAGTGCTCGACAGAGTGCTCGACAATGAATTTGAAAGGCTAGGAATTGCAGCAAAACTAAGGCAAGCTAATATTGTAGTGCGGTTTTGAGGTTGCTGTGAAACTGGCGACGGGGCGAGCCAAGACGCTGTGCGATAAGCCTGCTTTTCAACCAAAAGAGCCTCGGTTTGTGGTGGTGGTTGAGGCTAAGCAGAGCTACGGAGCGATAAGTGGCCAGCTGTAGATGCAGAGAAGAGTAGCTGCAGAGAAGAGCAGCGGCATAAAATTTAGAGCAAGGGCAAGTGGAACGAGCAAACGCAGAGCAAACGCAGAGCAAACGCACAAGACAAACGAAACAGTTTCACTGAGAAGCTTGCAACAAAGAGGGCCTCAGAAAACAAGCAACTGCCCAAGAGCCTGTCATGGCAGACAGCTATTTTTTTAGAGTGAGGATCCCGAGCTACGGCCGCATGTCTGAATGAGGCTATACCTGTTAGATATATAGCCGTTGATAAAGCAACAGTTATCATCTGCTGCACATCTTGTCATGGCACGAACGACGCTGTGTTAGCACTAAGCATAGTCCCCTGTCCCCTAGGAGAGAGAGGGAGAAGATAAAGAGATAGAGGTACCAATGCGACGGTCACGCTGTAGCTCATGTTGCCCTCCTGCAATTCCTCCTTGTTGCTATGCGGAGCCCAAAACAAATAGCCAGCAGCCCAAGTCGCAAAGATGATCAGCCACCAACCAACCAGCTTTGCTCGACAGCACTGATAAGAAGACTTCCATGCCTGCATTTTGGCACGACCTGCCCTGTCTTGCGCTGCCTTGTGCTGCCTTGCCCCGTCCTGCCCATCCTGCCCCTCCTGCAACAAAGGCAGCCAACGTACAATAAAAACGCAACGCAACGCAACGCAACACAAGAAATAACGCTGTTACAAATTTAGCAGGGGAAGGACAGGAAAGAACAAAAACATCATTCGAAGCTTGGATTGCAGCAAAGCGGCCCTCAACTTTTAAACAGACGACAGGCCTTGAAAAAGCAGTTACTCAAAGCAGGGCCCAGCCTAGCTGGGGATGAAGGGCGTTGGGCCACATTACCACTTGCTACTAAATGCAGGAAAGGGAAAGAAAGAGCAGGACACTCTCAGCACTCTGGCTGTTCGTCTCCCTCCCTCGCTTACCATCTGTTCCTTCTTTTTCTACTTCCCTAGAAGGCCGCCCAGCCAACCAACTTGCAGGAAATTGACTGGCAAACAGACAAAGTCTCCGCTCGTCCAGCTCTTGCTGCTGCTTTGTAATTCATACACAGCCTGCACCGCTGCTCGCTGTTGCCTCTGCCTCTGCCCCTGATGCCTCTGCTTCTGCGGCTGCTTGCTGCTGCCTTGCCTTTGCACCTTTAGCACTTCTTGTCTGCTTTGCACCCGCGCACACAACCCTGCGTTTCTCCATCACACGCGACCAAAATTCCATCCTTTCTTTCAAGTGCTTTCTTTCCCTTGTGAGCGATGACGATGATTATCAAGTCCCCGTGCCACATTCCAAGAGCGACACACCAAGACTAAGCCTAATCTGGACTAAGCGGGCGATGAACTGGCCAGCGAAGAAGCAAAGGACAAGACAATGGCAAGGACCCAGTTTGTGTGGGGCTGCGCCGGTATCTCCGTCTCAAGTTTTTTTCCCCTTCTTTTTCCCTTCTCCTTGCATTCCCATAAGATGGGGGGCGGTGAACGGTCTGGCTATGTACTGGCGTTGTCGAAGCTTCAAGCCCACTCAAAATCTCAACGGGTTGAGAACGTGGAGACACCAAATAATGCCGCAGAGGGCGCGGCTGCTGGAGTATTATAGGGCCTCTCTAGTTCGCTTCAGCCTTGCCCTTGATCCTGTTTGAAATCCATCCACTCGCATATTCGCATGGATGGAGTGTGCTTGTTTACCTTTTATCTTTATCTGTCCCACGGCCCTGCGCCGCCTCAGACTTAGTCCTTATCTAGCCAGGAATGGGGGCTTCTACTTCCTCAAAGACAGGGCAGAGCAGAGTGCAAGGGCCATTACTTGAGCGGGGCGTTTTCTTCTGGAAGCTCCGTAGAGGAAGAAGAGTAGGAAAAAAAAAAAAAGCTCTCAAGAACACGTGGGAATTGAGAGATGAGCAGCAAGCAGGCCAAGAAGATGAAGAATCGCTTTCACCGCGGCCACCTGAGAGAGCACGTATTTCGGATGAGTCAGCAGCCGTTTTATGCTTCCGTTTCTTCTATGGGGTCTTATCAGCAAGTCACTTGTATCTACGTGTTCCTACGCCTGTTTTCCCTCTGCTTCCTCTTGTGACGTGACAAGATATACATGCCGAAGATGAGAAGCCCCACCTGCCCCAAAGGCGAGACGTGGGGAAGGAGCCAAGGGAAAGAAGAGGAGGGGAAGGTGGAAGGGCAGAAAAATGGAAGGAAAGGGAAAGGGGATCACATGCTGCTGTATCCGTGGGCTTTGCTGTCGAGGGAAGAGAAAAAAAGAAGGAGAAAAATTTTCACCCCCAGAGCACCAAACAGGCAATGTACTAGAAATTAAGAGCAAAGAGGACGCGGACGGGTAAAAATGACAAGCCTGCCTGTTAGAGCAGGAAGATAACGCGGGTTTCTTGTCTGTGGATAGCTGCAACAAATAAAGAGAATCCAAAAAGGAAGCCCGCCCAACATGGGTGCTAGCGATCTCCTTCCAGCTTCTAGAAATAAGGGCAACAGCAGCCTGGTTTTCTGGCGGTTGTTGCCCTTCGTCGTACCTTGCCTTGCCTTGTGTAGGTTTGGCACTCCCTTCTCTTGGTAACTGCCAAAAAGCCCTAGCGCTCTCCCAGCTCGCCACAACCAGCGCCCCAGACCGAGAGCCCTGGCGGCCCACCCATCCAACGATGATATCATTGCCGAAGCAGCCAGGCTCGCTAAAGATAACAAGAAGTGAAAATATTTTCTTCTTCTCACTCGTTTAACTCGGCCGGGAGGACGGGCAGGGCCCTTGGGATCCCAACAAAGAGATACATCGCAGAATTTATACAAGCCCATCGCAGCCAAGCAGCCAAGGGCAGACAAACGATAACGCAGCTTTGTAGCCGCGGGCGATGTCCCCCTCCTCAAGGACTGATAAGGCCATATACGGCAAGCCAAGCGGCGCCTACATACAAAGCAATTGTTGGTGATCCTGTGCAGAGATTTCTTCTCTCTCCTTTCCCCTCCTACTTCTTCTCCCCCTCTTCTCTTTCCCCTCCCTCCCCTCTCCCCCCCGTATCATCGCTCCCTATCAATGCGAAAACAGGAAAGGAAAGGGAACAGAGAGAGAGAGAAAGAGAGAAAGAGCGTAGGAACAGATCTCCCATCTTCTGTCTTTCGACCCATTCGTCATGAGGCGACAGACAGGTAAGAGAAGCGGGGCATGGCTTTCTCATTTTTAACCGGCTGCTGAGGTTTGAGAACGTGGGGGCAGCAATGAACTGAGCCTTCGTTCTTCCAGGCCTCCGAACCAGCAGCTGTGTTATCGGTAAGATACTATCTCCCCATTACTTCGCCCGCTACATACATGTGTGATGTAGCGTACCATGTGTAGCTGAGCGTGCAGATGCGCTGCAACCCTAAATCAACCAAACCCGCCATATCAAAAACCGTATCTCTCATCTCGCCTCCCCCCGTAAGCAAAGGAGCCCCAGGTCTTGGGCTCCTATTCTGGCCCTTCCCCTTTCTTCCTATCTCCCAACACAAGTCCTCCTATCGTCCTATCAAAGCCCTATTATCACGTCACAACCAGCTCAACCTCTCCCTGTACACAAGTAGGCAGGATTTTCTTATTCGCTTTGGCCACCAAGAGAAAGAAAAAAATACTAGCAAGGAGAAGAAACTTTTCTGTATTTTCTATCGTAAGAGCAGCAAGCAAAATCAACTAGACACTTGCTGTGCTTATGGCTTATTCGTCTGATCTCTTTGGTTCCTTCAATCTGGGCAATGCTTTTGTTAGGGTTTACAGTTCACTGCCTCAGACGACAACCATGGCAGATGGGGACCAATCAAAGCAGAAACAATAAGAAAGATAAAAGAAGCTCATTTGTAAAGACACCATCTATGTTTGAGGGGAAGAGAGAAATAGACAAAGAACAATACTGGGACAAAAGGAAGCCAAAAAAGAAATGAAAAAGAAAAAAAACTATAAACAAGCCTGGATATATCGGAACGGCAATGAACGCTAATAACAGAGGAAAATTTGTCTTCAAGATAGAAGAAAGACTAGAGATAGGAAAGCAGAGTGACAAGAAAAGGCCAAAAAATAAGGGAGGAGAGGAAGAAGTAAACAGTGCTTTAGTCTCATGTGTGGCTCTGGCTCTTAGCCAGCTGCGCCCCATTCTCATGCAAGCCCTCGTCTTCCACAAGATACATGTCCTCGTAGCCGTTGTCATGTGCCGTTACCTGTATGTTCCCCATCGCAACCGCAGCTGGAACTGCCGTTGGAACGGACAGAAGTCTGCTTGCGCCACTGGCAGGCCCAATAGTTCGACTCGATGATCCACTTTCCTGTCGCGCCATGGCCTCGCTGCCCTCGAACTCGGGCATGAAGCCAGCGACACCTGAGCTAGAAGGCGTTGGCGGGCCATGTACGGTAGAGTCTCGATAGTGGCCAAGTTTGGCAAAAGGCGAAAACGACGAGAGCTTGTCACGGAACTTTTTGCGCTTGCCCTCGCCACCGAAACCAAAGCCGTGGCTCTGGTTGTTGCTAGCACCAATACCAGACACTGACGAAGTACTGCTGGCAGTTCCAGCCGTGATAATCGTCGTGTTCATCGGTGCAAATGGATTCACAGTGTTGCCCGTTGGTGTGTCTAGATGACTTGCACTAGTGACAGGCCGTTGCCATGCGTCATCGCCAGCGGCTGACATTCGGGAAGTGAACAACGATAGACCGCCCTGAGATGTTGGTCGTATTTCATGGGCTGAGCGTAGATTCCGGCTAGGTGCAATCTCATCATGCGAGGTTGCAAGAGAGGCAAATCCTGCTCCTATTGGGCTGCTGTTGATAGAAGAACTGCGGGCATTGGCATTCGGCTTGAGCGAAGGTCCGAAACTGGAATTTGCAGCGACAGAGGAATTCGAATTGCTTGCCTGGCTTTGCGTTGTGCATCCCGAATGCACAGACGAAGAGCGGCTATTAGAGCGTGGTCGGATGCTTTTATTTGAGCTCCGAATGCTAGGCGGCGGCGAGCGTGAAAAATCAACGGTTGAGTTGGCACCAAAAACGCTGGCAGAGTCGTCGCTAATGTTAGAGAAGCTTTCGGTATAGCGGACACTTGCTGCGCTCAAGGATAGATTCTGACCGCTGTTGCTGTGGATACTCGGGGCCTTAGCGGCAGACACAGCTGCCTGCGATAGAATCACTGATGATGATACATGGGCCACGCCCTTGACCTGGGAGGCCGCAGCAGTCGGTAAATGGCGCAGCTTGTTACCGATGATAGCACCCGTGTGGGATATTAGAGCACGGATAACAGCCTTCTTCAGGGCTTCGACTAGATCTAGGTTGGACCAGGTCTTGTTGTGCCATTCGATCTGCGGCATGCGGAAGACGAGATCATGCACATCTTCAAAGTTGCGGGCATCTTTGCCCTTGTAGCTCAGACACAACAACACTGATGGCACGTTAATGTGGGCAAAGGCCATGAACTTGTTTGCCCGGGCCATCATTTTAGTCACATCGTCAGAATGCGAGCCACGGCGGCGTCTGCGCCTACGAGACGGCCGTGCCGATGTTTCTCGACGACGAAGGCCAAAACGCCCGGCTTTGCCCGATACATCATGGCCAGAAGTGCCTAAGCCTGGAACAACCGATGCTGCCGATGATGCGCCTCCCCCATGCACTGCGACAGCGCTAGAAGAACTAGTAAGGCGAATTGGAGGCGGACGAGTAAGGCCAGGGCGCGAAAGCGACGGCGTTGTACTCCGCAGAGATTCGCTAGAGTGCTTCTTGGTGGGAATACGCAGTGTACTGGCACGTAATAGTGTCTTTGTGGTTTTAGTACTGCTACTTGTGCCCTCACCTCCAGTGCGAATGCTGACCGACTTTTGCCTACGGCGATGGCCTTGGTGGCTGAAATGCGGGCCTCGATGTGTGCGATGATGATGTTCCGAAGTAGCCTGTGCAGAGGAAGCATGAGCCCGGGGCAGTGACGTCAGAGTGGGCCGGAGACGCATCTCCAAGGAAGCCGACGACGGTGAGCCCATATCACTTAGGCCATTGCTAAATGTAGCCGATGGGAGACTAGAATCATGGTGATCAGTCTCTCCATCTGTACCAGTGTCATCATCTGTGTCGCCGTGGTCGTGATCATCGTCTTCATCGTCTTCATCCTCATCGCTCGCAACACTGCTACCATCGCCGCCATGGCGTTTGAGGATAAATGGTGATACGTCCTTGGGCGACTCGCCATCGTTCATTCCAGGGAAGATGTATTCCAAGAGCTTCTTTCCCACGTCACGCTCCAGCTGAATGCGCATGGGGAACAGGTTGACTTCAAAGTCTTCCATAACTGTGATTCCAGCAATAGCCTCCAGCATATACCAGTACACTTGAATCATTTTTTGGCCTTGGAATAATGGTGCGTGCTTGGCGTCGTAGTATGGGCTAATGATTTCAGGGTACAGGGCATCAGGGAGAAGATTGAGGCCCAGGATCTTTCCCACTTGAATCAGGTTGAAATGTGAGCCATCAGAGCTGTCAGTACGGTGATATTCGACATCTCGTAATTGCAATTCAACGAGAGGGTCATTAGTATCACGGACTAGGTGCCACACAATGTCACGAGCTGTGATACTCCAGCGCAAAAGAGGTGTGCTTGTCTGGGCAGCGCCATACGTGTTGTGTTTGCGCTGTGATGACGTAATTGCTTTCATCATGAAGAAAAGCTCTTCCTCACAAGCAGCCAGCTCATTACTGAGAGTCATACGGTCTTTACGCAAGCTATTAGCCGAAACACCGTCGTTGCGAGGCCCTCCAGTAGAGCCTCGGGGGAATGTCTGGAAGTGCTGGCGGATATGCTCAAGCTGGCGAATGCGGTGCTGCATTTTGCTGACAGTCTCGGGGATGCCGCTTAGATCAGAAAAGTCCGAGGCTAGCATAATCTTCTCGAGTCGCTCGTTACGGATCTTTTCGGTAGGTTCATTGTACATGAGCAGATCTAGTACAATGACATACATAGCATAATACTGTGAGGAGTTACAGAGAGCCCGCGCCTGAGGGAAGTCAACCCATAGATAGTCCATGCGACTATCTGTTGGTTCTTTGGAGGCCTGGTTGGCGGGCGGGGCGGCACGAGGATCAGACGTCGAGGCAGCAGCAGCGCTGTCGGGATTAGCATGGGAGTTAAGGTTGTGATGTGAGCTAGGGTTGGGGTTTGATGTGACGTTGGAAGAATCTATGTCAACGGTGTTGCTGACGCTGTTGCCGTTGCTGCTAGCGTTGTTGCTGTTGTTGTTACCGCTGCTCGATCCCTGTCCCCCACTACTATTCTCCGTATTGATCTTATCATTGTACTTGAGACGCAGGGTGTTGAACTTGTCGTAGCGCATCATGCCCGACGTCTTTTGCACCACACGCTTGAAGCCGAACGGATCCGTTTCAAAATCAAACATTACCTCCATTGGTACCCACGGCGGCCACATTGACCCTAAAGGTGCACCGTAGGAACTTCCGCCATATGCTCCCATGGCAACCAGCTGTGAGTTTTGGAACCATTTGCGGTGTGTAACGAAGAATTGTGTACTATCCATGTTGACTTGGAATCGTCTCTGCACCAGGCCACTGACATTGTCCGATAGCCGCTTCTTGTCCATGACCTCGACTACCTTGAGTTCCATGCCCTTAGAAGTTAATAGCACCACGTTCTTCTGGTTCTGGTCGCTTTGCAGTTGAATCTGTGGAGCAATCAAACGCACGTGGTAGCTCTTCTTGGGCATAAAGCCAGCCGAGATGCCCGAGGACAAGTCGGAAGAACATGCGGCAGCACCGTTTTCGGCGTCATTACTGCCAAAAATGAAACTGTTGGTGCTTGAGTCGCGACGGGCCCGGACACGGGGATTCAGGCTAGGATTCAAGCCAGAGTTAGAGCCGTTGATACTAGCGTTAATGCTAGTGCTAGTGGCAGAAGACGATCCGCGATCGCGATCACGGTCCCGGTCTCGCTCACTGCTAGCTCCACGACCCAAGTCCATGTCACGCGAGCTACCAATGCTGGAACTGCTCATATTGTGATTGTGTCCATGGTTATAGCTACTGCTACAATTGCTGCTGCTATCAACAGGCATGTCTCCAATAAAGCGTCGTCCGTCCTCCATAAGCTTACGGATCGCCTCATCGGCCTCAGGAGGGATCGAAGATTGGTCTGTGTCTCTGCCGCCGCTGCCATTGCCTTGTGGCCCATAAACAAGGATGCCGCTGTGTGAATTACTCGGCTTGTTGCCTGCCACATAAGATTTGGCTGTAGTCGAGCGCTTCGGCGTGTTGAATTTGGCGCGTTCTTGCTCCTCAACAATGTCTAGGATAAACTTGACGGCAGGTCGGGAAAGGTAGTACACCAAGCCTCGGCGGAGACTAACTTGGTCAAAGTATCGCAGCACAATGTTCCGCAGCTCATTGTTCCACTTGAAGTGCAGGTTATGGATGACAAAGCGATTGTTATAGTCACTCTCAAACTCTGCACCAGTAGGCAGTTTAATAGAAGCTCCAGGAGGCATGTTGCCCGAGGAGAAGGATGATGATGAAGAGCAGTTGTCGTCAGCCTTTGGCCGGGGGCTATTAGAATTGCTATCAAACGAGGTTCCAGACACAGAAGCAGCCCTAACAGCAAGGCCAAGGAGCATATGCTCAAGGAAAGCTTTTTTATGCAGGAAGATCTCGCTTTGTCGCCGCAGCATCTCCAGCTGAGCCATCGACTCGGCATCGTGGTCTCGCTTAATGGCGCCAACTTCAGCTTCATCCATAGCCAAAGCATGGTTGTCCATTTGGCCCTGTAGGCGACTTAGGCGATCATTGACAAGCCTCTGCTGCACGCGGCGAGGGTCGTCATCATAGCTCATGATACAGAAGTGAGTAGGCTCATTTCCAAAAGGACTTGTGCGCTCGGGGTCTCCAGCAATAACACCACCAATATCAGTCTGTCTAAAGTACGTAAGGCGTGGCGAGAAAGCAAGCGGGAGAATCTTAGTGTCCAAGTTGCGTTCCGACGGCAAAATCCAGTCTAGTTCCACAAAATCATCCACGTCGATCCACGTCATGTCATTGTCGGGGATTGTGAAGCGCGAATTGTCAGGGCCGTCATCTTCCTTATCCGAAACGTCCTGCTTCATACTGCTGCTCGCATCATCGTCAACCCCCATGGCTGGCGTCTCAGAGAGGTTAAGGCCGGAATTCCGGCCAGGAGTGCGCATAGTGGCTGAAACAGCACGGATATCGGTCGATACAAGATCGAGCTGAGCAGCATGGATTTTAATTCCGCTGGTTCGAGATTGTGTCTTGCGTCCATGATCCTGGGTGTTGAACTCTTCACGCCGTTGATGCAAATCTAGCATGAAGCTGTCAAAGCGCACCTTGATGCCTGTAGCCATTGACCCATCCTCAAGATCAGTGTCGGGGTCCTTATGCTTATAAATGTGCGTTAAGAACAGAGGCGCTAGCAATAGATTGTATTTGAGTGTGGCTACATGACGACCAAACTTCTTGCTGCCCTTATCACGACCGGGCCAGAGTTTTCCCTGCCGAATTGGCAGAGACATGCCACCACCAAAGAGTGATAGCCACTGGTAAAAGTGGGTAAAAAATCGGGGGGTCATATGCACCGTGTTGTAGCTGCGTGACGGCTGGGGAGTAGCAGCCATCCAATCGCGATCAACAGGAGCCCTGACGGCAATAGATAGGTGTATATGAGTCGATCGGAAGCCCCGGAAGGCATCATACGGGAGACCCGTGACACGATCAGGCTTTGCTTTGCTAGGCTCGCGGAGAATAACATTGTAGTGAGGCATGAAGTCAAAGCTGCGTTTGCCGTTGGCAATGGCCTGTTCAAAGACAAGGCCAATCATCCACTGAACCTTGCCGCCTAATTTCATCACCACCTTTTGGAAGTCCTGGCTAACCACAGGCCCATTATCGTCATAGTCGATCTGTGGATTGTCGTCTTGGCCATCTCGGTCTCGTCGCATCATAGCCCGGACCAGCTGGGCATAGTCGGGGATGGCTAGCACGTACTCACCGCTGTTGACAGTCATAAAGCGCTTTGGATCGTCTTCAGCATTTAGGTTAAGCCGGACATCGTTGCGCCAGCACATGAGGAAGCCTGCGCCCGTTCCCATCAGGCAGTAAGGGTCACGTGTGCCCTTAAGGGACAAAAGCACATTGCCATCGCCACGCCAAGCAATGTGGATGCGAGAGTGGAAACTAAGGCGGATTTTGTCCCAAAAGCCAACGCGCTCCGAAGGGTCCAGCTGCGGCTTGGTGAAGGTTTCGATGACAGTCATCATATCTTGAATAGCCGGCTGGTAGCAAGGGCCCCATGTAATGCGAGTGGGAAGCGACGTGTTGACATCAACCTTCATGTTAGAGTAGGTCTTGACGGCTCCAATGGTGCGCCTAATCTCCAGATGGTAGCCGTAGGTCTTAGCTCCTTCAAAGTCCATAACATTAGGTTTAATGATGTCAATCCTTAGAGGTCGCAAAGACTCAGGACCACGATACTCCTCAGCAATGACAAAGTCTGTTGAAAGTGAAAAAGCGTTCTTCTTGGTTGACTGACTAGCCTCGAGGGGCGGGACATGAATAAATGGTAGCGGATAGTCACGGAGCGAGATCCGGGCCTCACTGGTATCAATATTGATATGCAAAGGAATCAGCAGCGAGTATTGTGTATCTTGGGGGATGCCTTTACCAACACTATGCATGAATGCTGGCAGGTCCTTAAGGGGGAAAGAAGGCTTGTCAATAGTGATCTGCAAGTCGGTGAAATAGGCTGAAGCTAGGGCAGCACGTGCTGGGACCTCTAAGATCGACTCGGCCTCTTCAATATCATCAGGCGTATTACTGGGACCCCATGCGGCACTGCGGAATTCACGGACGTTTTCTTCAGCTATAGCACATGCCCGGTCAATGCGCTTCTTCCAACTCGAGGCATGAAGCGTATCAAGCTTCGCCCGGGCCTCGTCTAACTTGAGACGAGGACTAGCACTATTGCTAAGACACGGCATATTGTTTTCGGGATCGTACGATGGCCCATGATTCCGGGAGTGGCCTCCATGGTGATGATGCGAGTTGGAACGGTTACGCGGAGCTTCCTTGTCTATGTCCAAGGTGCCGGCCGATGCTTGACCGCGTTTATGCTTGGTCCGGTTGGTCTTACGCGACTCCTCCTGCACTATTTTGGTCTTGAGACGGAAGGCTTCCTCTCTGGCCAACCTTTGCTGCTGCTCAACCAAACCAGCGCGGTATATCATGCCTAGCTTCCACTCAAATGCACCATCTTCAATCTCAAACAAAAATGCCCTAGTGCGTATAGATATCCGCGGAGGAACCTTGGGTTCAACAGGACCTTTGTCAAATGGAAATTGCTTTTCGCCGTCAGTCTTGAAGCGGTAGTGAAGCTGTTGTACGCTCTTCATAGTGTTGACAAGATTATCTGTGATTCTATTGAGAAGAACCTCATACGGGATTGCTAGCCGAATTGACTCGGCATAGAGCTCGATTAGCTTGTCGGCAACGTAGCCACCACTTGGAACCTTTTTTCGCGACTGGCGGTAATCAAGGCGCGCTGCCTTGATACTCAAAACCCGCGACCACACAGTGCTAATTCGTGGAGAATTGACGCTTAGTCGGATAAGGGATGATGTAAGATATGGCGCAGACCAGCGGTGGCTACCGATCTCGAGGCCAAAGACTTGCAACAACATTCTAGGCTCATGTGGCATGGTTGCCTTGATTTGAACTAGCGAAACATTGACGTCTGCTGTAAACAACTCGGTCATGTTGGCCCCTTGGAGCTGGCCACGGCTAAGTGATAGGGAAGAGGGGGACTGTGGAGGGGAGAGATATTCCACTTCGGAGCTTATTGTCGGGGCTTTAGACTCTGCTAGGAGTGGTTCCTCGTCGCTAGAAAAGCTAGGCATGGGCGTAAAAGCCTTTCTGAGAACCATCAAGGCGACGCCCATGGCATAGTGGCGATAGAGCGACCAGTTGATCAAGACAGATCGCATATTAGCCTGAAGATGAAAGACTGGGCCGTGGGTGTCGCTCATGGAACTAAGAGTCACCTCAGCACGGGGACAGCGAACAAACGGTTCAACTTCAGTGTGGCTAATCGACTCAATGATAAAGACCTCAAGGCCCTTGACATGAAAACCAAGCTTGCGGCCATCGCCAGGTACAAGACACATCTTTTTACGTGGAGTAGGCGAGAGTGGCGTCTTGAGAATGTCGGCATCTGGTGTCATGGACCGACTTCGTGTTCGTCTCCGGGAGTTATGTCTTTGAAGGCTATCAAGACGCTGAGCACGATACTCTGTAGTTAGAGAGTCCAGCTGAACGCTCATGCCACGGGTATCATCCGATACCTTGACATCAGTTCCGGCAACTTCCATGCTGACATCAGACATTTGGATCTGTACATGCAGCAGCCAGGATGGAAGTGCCCGCAGGAAGTTTTGCTTGGTTGATGGGCGCTTGCTCTTTTTCTTATCGCCTTGTACGTCCTGGTGAAGTTGATGCACAATCTGCCGGAGACCCTCGATAAATTCTGGACGTAGCATTTTGATTGTAGATGTTTTTAGGCTGCCATTTACCACAACAAAGACATCAGGCGCTGCGCTGAGCTGAACCCTCATATCAAAGCTTTCTGTCTGTGTCAAGTCAAGCCGTTCACCACTAGCAGTTTGGTAGTAGAGCTTGTGTGTCTGAAGGCGCATAGTCGAGGCCAAGGAGTAGTGGAGCTCCTGAACAGCAGAGTGGAACGACTCGATCTCCAGGGATATGGATGAGATGGAAGATATAATAAGGTCCGAGTCATCCGAATCCTCAGTCTTTTTTAGAGGCGAAAGCGAGATACGCATGACAGGCTCATGCATGGAGAACTTTATGTTGGCCTTAGGCAGAAGCCGCGATATCAAGTGGTGTTTTTGCGGGTCGGGCGTCTCTAGTTGCTGCATGACCCGTCGTTTTGGCTTAGGCTTAAGCAGCCGTATTAACAGAGGAATTTGGTGCGGGCTGAGGTCGAGCGATGGAGAGGTAATGACCGAGTTTGCAAACAGAATATTGGTGTTCCTCTCCTCAGGGCTTCCCCGCTTCACAAGCTCGACTGTTTTAGAGGGCAAGGTAGTCTTCATCGTTGTAGTCGCCATAGGAATATAAACGAGCCTCTGATGCTTGCCAGAGCCGTCATTAATACCAACTGAGATTGAAAGCGTCGCTGCCAAAGCCTCGTGGGCAATGTCGTTGCCATCAAAATACATTCGGTGGGCCGGCGATTTGGAATTGAGCCGGTGGAGGTCAATACCGACCTCTTTCATAGACGCTGTCAAAGTCAGGGGAGGCGAGCCAGGATAGTCTGCCTCAGCCTGTTTAGAGACAGCTATATAGCTGACGGCAAATTGTACCTCTTTTATTCCGCGCAGAATAGACATGATCAGCTCCTTAGAGTCAGCTACTCTCTGCAGTAAGTCATTGTCAACATTCGAGTTGAAAGTTGGGATGCGCTGGGGCGGCTTAAGCAACGGAGCAGGCTGAAAGGCTTCATCAAGGCCAGAAGAGACTGCAGAGTCGGCCTTGATTCCCGCATTCCCGCCGATGAATGTAGGGGGTGGGGTGGCCGCCTCTTCTCCTCTACGCATCTTTTTGAGATTAGCGAGAGAAAGTGAAATGTCATCCCATGGAATATACACACGGCCCAGCTTGAGGGCAATGGACGCATTGCGCAAACCATCTTGGCTGTCAATTAGAAAGCCGTGAATGTTGAGCGTAATGTTGTCGACGATGTCAATCGATTCCTTACCCTCAGCAGTGAAAAGCACGCTGCGCAGGGCAATGTTCCATTCGGCCTGGTCCTTTTTTTTCTTCTTGGCACTCTGGTCAGCACCAGCGTTGAAAAACCACGTGCGATCAACCAGCCTGCTACGCGTATCAACACCCAGATTGAAGCTTCCGCATTGTATACTCCCTACACCCACCATGCTGATACTTGAATTGGTGGCGACAAAATCAACCATTCGTAGCCATTTGATGTTGCGATGAAGCTTTTTAATTCTATCCTTGAACTTGGTGAGCATCTCCAGTGTCCTGCTGGGTTTTAGCGATGGAGGGGAAGTCGGAGCTGTAGTGGAGCCCGGGTTATTACCGGCGTCGGCAGATTCAGCTGGAGGAGCAATCGGGGGACTGAAGGGATCATCGTTTTCAATAGGAGAGTTGAGTGTATCGCCATTGCGGGTAATGGTCGGCGTCGAAGAGGGAATGGTAATGTGGTTAGGACTGGCTTTAGCAAGAAGCGAGTCTGCAGGCAAGCTAGAAGCCACGTCCTCTTCGGCATCGCTAGCTGACGAATCGCAGTCATCCCCACGTCGCGCACTGTTTTCGAGCTGGGTGCGGTTGATGGTGATGGCGAGTTCATCAACCACAATACTAAGCCAAGTTGGCTGGGCAAAGGTTGGGCGGTGGAGGTTAAGGCCCAAGCCGCGAATATCTATGCGGATGCCATCACGGGGCGTGTACGAGATTCGACGAAGAGAGGAGAAGCCGAGGCGCTGGATGGAAACACCGGTAAGGATTCGGAGAATAGCAAAGAATACCAGCGAGCAGAGATACAGCAAAACAGCTACGCCGAAGACGAACGAGGGATTGAACAAAGCCATTTTATATCGGGCAAATGGCCGGAAGGGCCGGCCGGTATCGAGGATCTTGTACACACGGGCGGGCGCTGCATGAGAGAAAGGGAGGAGAAAGAACAAAGATGTTAGCTTAAAGCGCCCTTGGGTCAACAATACAAGCCAATGCATGCAATGGCTCCAGGCAGTGTTGAAGCTGTCAAGCTCGAGTTGTCTCTAGCATCGACGACAAGCCCAGACGCAAGCTTAGACCTTCTCAAAACAAGCCAAAGTAGCCCTGTACCGTGGTAGGCGTGGCACAGAACACATGACATATGGCCAGAAACAAGTATAGCTGAGCTGGTACGTACCTTGGATTTTGATATAATGTTTTGCGCTTTAGTAAAGATAAGAAATGGCAGCACTCAGCCCCATGGTGCCTTCCAAGCCAAAATCAGAGAAAAAGAAAAGGGCAGAGACGCTGGTGTTTTTGATGAGAAGGATAAAAAAGAATGAAGAATGAGAACCGACAGGTGAATCGAAGACGTGCGTACCTGTTGTGCTTTTTTTCCTTCTTAATTCTTTAATAATATTACCTGATTTTTGGGAAGTGGCGAAGAGAAAGTCAAGCTAAAGCTGGCAATAGCTTTCTTTTGATAGAAGGTCAGGATGCTAGGACACGGGTCAGCCTAGGTTTGTGGCAGATTCCAGGTCAAGCAGGGCCAAAACAGGGTAGAACAAGAGCAAAAACCCACATGCATACGCACGCACCTTCCACTATTAAGCCCCCAGTCAAAATCCCATCAGCTGTTGATTGTTCAACTTATTTCGTACCCTTATTTGCACCAACAAACCCACGAGTTGAAGCTTTTTTTGTTGGTGAAGCTGAGAGAAAACAAGGCCACTTACGACCCGTTGGCCCTCCCACCCTGTGTTGTACCGTAGAGTGTGTGAATGGGATGGGAATCCCCAAATTCCAGCCTGGTGCCCTGTTGATCAGGGAAGTACTAATTTGTCTGCACCAAGAAGGATAATACAGGGCAGAAATAGGAGGCATCATTTTAGACCCTAACCCGAGGCAGATAACCCTACTATCATTTCAAATCAATAGCTATGCGTTAAACTCCACTGATTAACATGTACTGAGGAGACTACCACAACGAGCCTGCCCTACCCTATCTCACCATATCCCAACACAGCCCCCCGTTCTTACCCTCGCATTTTGCTCCTTCCCCTTTCCTCTCTCTATCGCTTCAGGGTCTTCTGCTTCTCGGCATCAGTCGCTACATTGCGGCCTTCCACTAGCAACCCCTTGCGCTTGCGCACTCCATCCATGTACTTCTTGGCCACATTGTCCTTATCGGCTAGTTCTCCCAAGTCCTCCAAGTCATCTTCGGTGAAAGGTACCCAGAAAGGATCTTCATCCAGAATCTCGAAGCCAGCAAAGATCAGCTGTGGTTGCGCTGCGCCCGAAGTGCGTTTGCGTGTTTCGTCTGCGAAGCCAAAGGCCTCGGCCACCGGCAGAGTAGCTTGAATCGTAAAGAACGGTGTGCCTTCGTTCATGCTCTCGGCAATCACTCGGCCACGGCGTCGCGTCAGCACATCGTAGACGCGACCTAACACGTCAGTAGATGCCTGGATTTCTACTGTGTACATGGCTAGCAGCATGCGTGGAGACCAGTCCATAAAGCCTGCCTTGAAAGCCATCTGGAACGTTTTGATAACCTCGCCAGTCAAACGACCGAGTTTGTCGCGTGCCGAAGTGCTCTCGCCCTCAGGCAGCGTAATGGAAATATCTTCGATGAAGACAGCAACTCCCTCGACAGGCTCATTGCACAGAGGCCCCTGGTTGGTCGCAAGTTGGAAACCGTATGAGATCTTGTCCCCAAAATGCCGTGGACTGAGTACATCATCCGAGGGAGGAGAGTTAGCCGGTGCGAAAATATGCGACATGACCTGGTCGGCAGTGGCATCAATAAGCAGGTTGGGGCCTATTCTTCGTGGGCCAAACGATGAGATTTTGTCAACCAGCCCCTTCCAAGCTTCTCTTCCTTTTCCTTCTTCAAGGGCCTTGTGCAAGCCTTCACGAAGCTCAGTGGTAGAGAGACCCTGTGATGTAACAAACCCCGCTTCAATGTCTTCCCCCTCTTTGCTTTCGATGTCATCGCTGTTGCCAGCCTTTTCTGCCTTTTTGTCGGAGTAGAGCTTCTTAATTGAGTCTACATTCTTCCGAAGATAGCTCGTGACCTCGACCGGCAGAGGTTGCACACGAAGCGAGATAGTCACTTGCTTTGAGCTGGTAGCCATAATCACTCCTCCGCGGCCCAACTCCTTGTTGGCAGGGGGGCGCATCTCCTTATCACGAACAATAGACTCGCGATAGGGGACAATGGGAGCGCTGGCCTGGATCTCGCAGCGAGAGAATCGCTCTTTCAAATCTGTGAGGCAACGCTCCAGATGCAGTTCGCCAGCAGTCAACAGGACATGCTCTCCTGTTTCGAATTGCTCATATTCCGCACAGGGGTCGCTTTGCACTAAAAGTTTTAAACCCTCAATCATCTTGTCCAAGTCCATTGGATTAACAGGCTCTAGTGCAACACGTACAATAGGCTGACCGGCCATGTTGACACCAGCTAGGTTGGGTGCGCCGTCATGCACGCTGCATAAAGTGCCAGACTTGAGGATATTGTCGTCCAAACCACCGATTCCAAACACGCAGCCGGCAGGAACAGATTCTAGGCTCTCAAGATTGCGGCCCATGAACATGTACAGCGCCTCAACTTGGATTTCCCGAAGCTTTTCGGAAGAGCCAGATTGAGCGGGAGACCACTTGGGAGGCACTACGTATAATTTATCACCCACACTGACAGTTCCCGAGTAAATGCGAGCAAAGCCAATAAGATGCTCAGGATCGACTGTCTTTTCTTCCAGCTCTGGGGCATGTCTGTCTAGGTTGACATCTTCTAGACTATCAATGACAGATTCAACGTCGTTCTGGCTCTCGGCAGCTTGCTTGCGGGCAAACTCGGCACGCTTCTTGCGTGCCAGCTCTCTCGCTTCATCGCTTGACATGGTACCAGGCTTGCGCTTGTTTTTGGGAAGCTCGCTCTCGGGGATAGACACGACCTTGCTGACATAAACAACCACTGGCTCGTCTTTCTGGGTCTTGAAATTTATCATGGCATTTTTGACGGTAGTACTGATGCTTTCTGATCCAGGTGAGTCCTCAAGTAACGCCGGAAGACGCTCAGCTTGCGCTTGCTCTGGTGATGGAAGAGATTCAACAACAGAGACCAATACTGCCACGGATATCGGTAGCCAACTGGCAAACACCGATGTAAGACACACTCGGGGATCACGTGATCTCAAAATGTGGTTGGGGAGGGTGATGCTGAGTGACTTGAGGACCTTTTCCAGCAGCCCAGGGTCGCCTTTCCCGTGATCACCGCCCATCGTGGCATTGTAGACTGTCCAGATAGGCTCTAGGACCAGCTGGACAAACATTGGTTTTAGCGACCGGCCCTTGAGATGTTTTTGGGCCAGGATTTTCTTGGTCTTTGGGTCTAGGTAGAAGTTTCCCCAGAGTACCTTTTCCATGTGACCTCGCTTGATGCCTAGCTTTTTCTCGTAGATACTGGCAAACTGACGAACAGTAAATGCCCAGCCGTCAATAGCGCTGCTGAAGATGACATTGTTCTTTTCCGGCGCAAAGTAAATGTCTGCATCGTCCTTTTCTTGAAACTTGTCGTCGCCATCCGTCTGGCTAGTAGAATCCTTGGTCATAGCAGCGGCAACCTTGGCGTCCATCTTCTCTCTCCAATTCATGTCCTCTTCCATGCGCTCGCCTTGGAAGAAGCTTCCTAGCACTGCATTGACCTGCTCTAGAAGCTTGGAAAGATGCGTATACGCTTCGCTTGGGGTCATTTTAAGCTCTGTGATTAAACGGTCGATTTTATTGATGACAAGTAGCGGGCGAAGCTTCTCAACCCATGCTTGGCGCAGAACTGTGACTGTCTGACTACACACACCCTCAACGGCATCAACCAGTACGCAAGCGCCGTCACATAGTCGAGAGGCTGTAGAGACTTCGCTGCTAAAGTCGATGTGGCCGGGGGAATCAATTAAATTTATCAGATACTCTTTCGATTCAGGCTCTGCTTCTGGAGCCGTACGACGCATCATAGAAAAATACAATGAGATAGCCGAGGACTCCATGGTGATGCCTCGCAGCTGCTCGTCGGGGCGCGAGTCGAGATACCGGATCTTTCCAGCAAGCTTTGGAGAAATAATGCCGTTGGTTGCAAGCAGAGCGTCGGTAAGCGAGGTCTTGCCATGGTCGACGTGTGCGAGGATACAAATCTGGTCAACAAACAGGCAGTTGTTAGCAGGATCGTAGGCTGGATACTAGAGGAGCAGCTTACATTTCTGATATCAGCAGAGTGCTGCTGCAGATGGGCGAGTTTTTCTGCAGAAACAACAGGCATGGTGATGGCGAGGCAAGATGTTTCTATTATGGGTGTTATGTAGTATATTCTGTATATATTGCAGGTGTAGCGTGAGTTATGGTTGAAGAATGTAAAGAGTATATTGAAAATACGAAATCAAAGGATGTATACAAACGCTTCGTTGCAAAGCTGGTGCCCTCTACTTGATATATAAAGCTGGATGTCGCAAATCTCTTCTCCCAGGCAAATTTCTTCTCAATCATTTTTGATACAGCCAGCGTCATAATTGATCACTTGTGTAAGCTCATCCCATCTTATGCATATAGATGGGTCGCACCCCGCTAATACCGGATAAGTCGCTATCGTTCGGTAGAATATCGGTTTAACGGCTATCGTCTAGCTAGCACAACTAAATATCGATATAGCTGACATCATGCAACTAACGCTGACATGTAGCCCTAAAGCCCTCTGCATTTGATCAAAAAGAAAAAAAACCGATATAGTTTAGCCATCACAAATTTACTGATTTTTGCGTATATACAACCTGTCCTATTTGTGCATCTCGTATTAAAAGAAGTAGACGCCAAATAAAAGCAACGTATAAGCCGGAGCTCATTGGGTCAAGTAAGCTTTTTTCACGGTAAACAACAATAAGACCTTCGAGCCGAAGCCTAGGCCAAAGCCTCACAAAATACAGCTTTTAAGCCCAGCGGCCCACGAATTTTTGACCCCACGGCCGAAATTTTCACCCCAGCCCCACGTTATTAGGATTAGGACAGTTCCGTTTTTTTGCCCTTCGAGAGCCCTTTGAGATTATTCCCCTCCTTCGACGTTCTCTCGATTTTGAAGCCCGTCTCCAACCCACCCATCTATTGAAGACCAAAACAACGCCCTCAGAACCACCGCCGAATACTTCAATCTCAACATGGCGACCTACACGCCTTCCAATGTTATGCTAGACGGCGATAGCGATATCGAGGAGGATGCCCTGGTCGAGCAGATCCATCACCAGGATGACGACGAGGAGCAGGAGATGGACGATGGCCTTCAGCCTGACGATATCCAGGCCCGTGTGCTTGCGGCCGCCCAGCCTCTCGATGTTTCTGCCCCGCTAGACGTCAAGTTTCAAAGTTACGACTCTTACTGCTCGCTCTTCCACTTCATCCTAAACTCGGATGGGCCCGTCGATGTGGAGGCCCCTTCTGTATGTCTCCTTCTCCTAGCTTCCGCCTCCGTCCCGGTGCTCATGATGGACCCCGTCTCCATTTATATGCCATCGGGAATCTTGTTCATCTAGAATCAATTGTTGCCTTTTTTAATCTGCCTACCCCCTGATGCTACCCGACCTTGGCTCAGCTACAAAAACTATACTGCCAGCTTGCTAACGCTACCCTCTCTTATAGTACTACTGGGCCTGGGATGCCATCGACGAGTTCATCTACCAGTTCAACTCTTTCTCGTCCTACCGCATGCGCATTGCCCGCCAAGGCAACAACGAGGAAGAAATTCAGATTCTCCGTGCTAACCCCAACACCTGGGGCTGCTACAGTGTTCTGAACGTTCTCTACTCGCTGGTACAGCGCTCGCAAATCACCGAACAGCTGGCTGCCCAGCGCCGTGGTGAAGACCCCCTGACTGTTGCCGGCGAGTACGGCTCGCGTAACCTCTACCAGCGCCTGGGTTACTTTTCCATAATAGGCCTTCTGCGCGTGCACTGTCTGCTGGGTGACTTCAGCCTGGCCCTCAAGACCCTTGATGACATTGAGCTCAACAAAAAGGCCATGTTCTCGCGCGTCATGGCAGCTCACTACACCACCTACTACTACGTTGGTTTCTCCTACATGATGATGCACCGCTACGCCGATGCCATCCGCATGTTCAGTCACATCCTGGTGTTCTTCCAGCGCACTAGCAGAATGCAGAAGGGCTCGCAACAGGATAGCATTGCTAAGAAGAACGATCAGATGTATGCTCTGATTGCCCTTTGTGTGTCATTCCACCCTACTCGTCTGGATGACTCTATCCATACTCCTATCCGCGAGAAGTACGGCGATCAGCTTCTGAAGCTGCAGCGTGGTGGTCCCGAGTCACTCCCCATTTTTGAAGAGTTGTTCCGTGCCTCGTGCCCCAAGTTTGTTTCTCCTGTTGTCCCCGACTTTGACAACCCGGCTGCCAACATTGACCCTATTGAGCACCACCTGGCTGTCTTTATGGATGAGGTCAAAACCAACATGTGGAACCCTACTGTCCGCTCGTATCTGCGTTTGTACACTACCATGGACTTGCCCAAGCTGGCTGGTTTCCTGGAGGTCAAGCCCGACGAGCTGCGCTCGTGGCTGCTGGTCAACAAGCAGCGCACCAAACAGCAGCGCTGGAACGAGAGCCTCCATGGTCTGCTTGAGGGCGAAACTGTCAATGTTAGCGACATTGACTATGCCATACAGGGTGTAAGTTCTCGCCTCCATTTTTTCCTTTTTTTTCCGCTCAGAGTCAATCCTTTTAAAAAAGCAAAGCTAACGACGCTCGTAGGAACTTATCCATATCTCGGAGGCTAAGGTTGGCCGCAAGCTGGTTGACTGGTACCTCCGCAACCTGTCTCGCACGTACTAAAGGGCCAACACCAAAAGCGACAGTAACGCCATAAGCCGACCACACGTGTGCTATGGCCAAATGGAAGAAAAATGGGATCAGAGAAAAATGAATAATGATCAAAGCAGAAATGAGACGTCGCGGGCACACAAAGGAACAAGATCTCTCTTTTAAATTCGCCTAAAAGGCAAGGGACGCGTGGTACCTTGTTTGTGTTGCTTTCGCTGGTTTGGCCTGATCCAGCACTCTTGCAACTTGTATCGAGAAAAACAATGATGCTAACGCACCATCATCACACAGTCTCTATTTGTTTCTTTGCTCACTCATCTACACTTTCTCAGATCACTTTTCCCCCTCTTTTTCTTCCTCTCTTTCTTTTTCTATCAGCTCTATCTTCTTTTCCTAGGTTTCTACTTCTCTTCCTAGTCTTGATGACTTAGAGATGGAAATGAAAGGCAAGGGAAGCAAAAGGCAAAAAGAGACTGTGTGTGCATGTGTGACTTGGGGATGAAGTGGTGGCTCGGAGGGAGCAAAGTTTTTCGATGCCCCTCACCAGGATGGTTTTATCTCAGACGTGCCCTTGACCCCCAGGGTCCGCTGTCCTCTGCCTTTTTTCTTCGTTTTTTTCTCTCTTCTTTTTCCTTTATTGTATGGGGTTGATGTCTATCTGCGTCTCTATCTTCGGTCGGTTCCTTTTTTGCTCGTTTTCTCTTTGTTTTTCTCCCTTGCCCTTTTTTCCCTTCGTCTACTCGTCTTTGCCCTCAGTTATGTTTCTTTTTTGCACATCATTTGATGGAGGGGGGTATTAGGGACCTCCATGAAGGCTTTTCTTACCAGGCAGAATATGACAACAACTATACAGGCAATAGGTGAGAGGGGGGAGGAGAATGGACATGAAAAGGGGAAAAGTAAAAGTCTGGTTTTGTTTAGCTTTACACAACTAAAGGCGTCGAGGAGTCTCTGCTATTTTCTGATCTTCTTAGGAAAGTGGGTTGAATCTTTTTTTTATTTCTTTTATCTTTCTCATTCGGAACAACTCATAGGACAAATTCAATGGGTGTGAAGTGTGAGAGCGTATGAAGCCAGGAAAGCTACAATGGATTAAGTCATGTGATTATCTGCGTCTCTGGTGTCACTAATACGGTAAATCAGGCGATTTGCAATTCCATCGCATGGTTGCACAACGAATAAGGATGGAGGGGTTGAGCCAATGCCTTTGACACGTGATTTTAACAACTGCTACAAAGTCCAAGTCAAAAACAAAGCCAAGACTTCAACAAGGTGCGAGTCTGAAGCTGAAAGAAGAAGGAATAAGGAAAAACATGCCAGGACCAAGGAAAGAAACAGGAAAAAACTCGTGTAGTGTATACAAATCTTGGCATTAACTCTTTCTCTCCCGAGCAGCACAACACACGGCTTAAGAACAAAGACAAGGAAACAAAGATAGGAAAACAAGGCTCGGGTGGAAAGACTTGGCAGAACCAGAGTTGGAGAAGAACGCCAAGAAGTTCCGAGGTAGAAGGAGTGGACATGAATGAGATAGTACTGTCGGAGGAAACAGCAGCTGCTTTTTGCTGTCGCTTAAGAGTCTATGTGTCTGCAGACCGCGATTTCCCAGATATCCAGTGACGGGCCTGTTATTCGTAGCATATAGTTTATATGCAAGGCCGAAGGGGGACCCTACTTGCTTTATTTTGGTCCGATGTTGAGTAAGGCCATAGCCGGACATGTGGCTCCATTTTCGGAACTGGCTTTAGCAGGGTTCCGAATTAACTGCGCTTTTGATACGCTGCTAGTATTTGTCAGTCCACACGCGAAACTCGGGCTGCTATTTAGCGCCACGGTATGCCTGGGTTGCATTCGAAATGTCGCTGCTGTTTGGGTAGCTGTAGTTGTTGGGCAGCTCGTCAGCAGGCACTCCCTCAATTTATGACGAGAATGAATCTGTTACGTATCAAGTCACATATATTGCATCTTGTTTCCCTTTTACGGGCTGTATAGACAGCGGTCAGACGAGCATGTCCGAGCAGCGGTTTTAATATTTTGCACAGAAAAACAAAAGGACGAAAGATAAGCCAGGGAAAGACACAACCCCTTCTTTTCTCTCAACCTAGCCCATGACGAGGGGCAGATTGGAAAGAGGGAGGGCGGAAGCGAGAAAGCAAGGCGGTGACTCGAATACCGAAGAAAGAGAAAACAGAGGCAGGGCGTACCCCCCTCCAAGAATTCAGACAATCATAGGGTCTTTTTTTTCTTCTTTGAACTGGCTGGCTAGAGCGTCTTGGCGCGGTTTGCGCTGAGGTCTCATGGATTTGTTGTGCGTTGAAAGTGGAGCCATGGCTTCGGATAGGGAAGGCAAGACGAGAAGCAGGTGAGTGTGAAATACTACGTACCCAGTATGTAAGAAAAAAGGTGGGCCAATGTTGGAGTCTCCTGTGCTTGCATTGAAGCTTGGTGCAGCTAGTGCAGGCACGTGGTCAGTTTTGTTAAATTCAAAAGCGAAATTAAGTCCTTATATTTTGGGTCATGGCAAGAGAGCCGCTAGGAGAACGAGTGAGAACAAGAAAAGAGAGAAAGCGAAGAGATGCTAGAGTTACACATGCTGAGACCCTGCAATACTCCTCTCTGAGAAGAACGCCGAGAAAGGGAGGACGATTGCGTAGGAAAGTAGAAAATCATAAGCATAAACAAACTCCAACATCAACATAGCTGTAGCCGCCCTGATCAATTCCTCCATCTGCCTGGTGACCCCCAGAAAGCAAGACAAGTGCATTTCCAGGCATTAGTCATGTTATACTTGAAGTCACGGATAGCAAAGTTGCAGGATAGGTTCAAGTTGGTTTAGCTCCGCTGCCGAAGCCAATGCCAAGAAACCAGAAGTAATGATGGCTGGAAGGCCTCCCATGCAGCGGCCGTCGCAAAAGTAGGCTAGCTGCATATAATCCTAATCTAATCTGTGCTCTGTGTATTCTGTGTGAATGAGGGTTATTATTTCACCATAGCGGATGAGGAGAAGAGGATGAGGGAAAGGAGAACCCCCGGCTACGTCATTGACGTCTTGGCTTTGCAAAAGGAAAAAAGCCAAGGGTCAGTGTTGAGTAAAAAAAGACTCGAGACAGTCCAGTCAATAGTGGAGAAGGAAAGGGACCATACTGGGATTCAAGAGGAACAAATACAGTCTAACCCTACATGGATTGAGGAGACAAGACGATAGCGGTTGTCGAACATGAGATATGGTGGGTTAGAGTTGACGTACCCCCAACCTCCAAGAGATAAGAATCAGCGCGGAGCGGAGAGGGGGGAGGGGAGGGAGAGCGTTCGCCATCCCGAGGCCTTTTGGTACGTACTGTGCTGTATAGGTCAAGTGTGCTTGTTTGCCTGCTTTCTTACTGCGCCTTTTGGCCAACTACATAAGCCACCACATTGTCTTGGCACATTCAAGCGCCGTCTCTGGGCTAGATTCTTTGGGAAAGGGCATTCAGTACCAAAAAAAAAAAAAAGAAGGGGAAAGGGGGGAGAATACGATGGAGATGTGGCGATGGTAATAGAGGGATCCGGTCACTCTTTCTTCTACTTTCAAGGTCTTTCCTCGATCTACACTCTGTCCCTCATTACCTTAGAGGGAGTGAGACTTTCCACTTCCAAGCCTATTTTTGATGCGGGGTTTTACTTGCCTGTTCCAGGCTTTGGTCTTTGACGCCCTGGAGCTAATACTGCTAGCTAAGCGCTAAAGGAGCAAAGCGGACGACAACTGGTGCTACTTTTTTGCTTTGTTCACGATCTAGACTCCCGAAGACAGCAGCAATAAATGGATGCGGGCATAAGTATCTAGACAACTACCATACTTCGCCGCCAACCCAAGAGCTTCTCCTTGACGGGGACTTGCCGTCTTGACACAATGTCTGAGCATGCAACCAGAAAAGCGGGATAATGTGACGAATCGACTAGCCAGGCTTAGGGTTATTGTCGGCCACAACCTGGCGATTTTCATGCTCGGAATCACAGCTTCGTCCCTTCTCTTCTGTCTGCTAGACCCAAGTCTAAGGGGTCAGATGAGAAGAATAAGGACCAATGTGGGAAAAGCGCGCCCGTGGCTTCCATCGCTGTTTCCTTCTCATGCGCATTGATTCAGTATATAGCATAGTGCGATGGCAGGAAACAGGCAGGAAACCAAGTTTTGCACTGCCAGCTAACTTGGCCGGGATAGCCCAGGAACTTACATGTACTTCCTATAAAGGAGCGGAAGGAATGGCTAGTAAGAAGAAAGAATGAGCAGAAGAGCAACATCCTGTTTGCGGTGTGTAAGTTGCCTTATTCTGGACCGTTGATTAGACTAAAAGAAGGGTGAGGGAAAGGAGGAACGGGTTTGTGGCAGGATGCAGAAGAGGAAAGGAAGAGCGAAGGAATAAGGAAAGAAGCAAAAGGGTAACGGGCAGCTAACTGACTAGCAAGTTGGCTAAGTTTGCAGAGCACGCATATAGATTGTCCGCAAAAAAGACAAAACAGAAAGTCCTTTGTGTTGATGCCTGCTGCAAATACGGCTCTTGCTCTTCGACATGTAGGCAAACAGACGCGTTTGCATTCTGTTTGTATGCCACCCACGTCATCGTATAGCACTTGCCGTTTTTGCTTCTTGCTCTGTTCGGAGTGCCCAGGCTTGTCTTTCCCTCCTTCTCATGCCCGCTCTATCTGTATTTTTCTCTTTTTCTCTTTTCCTTTCACTCTTCTCTTCCCGTCCTGTAGTAACAGCATCCTTTTTATCAGTCCACATTTACTTGCCAGCGGATATCCATACAGCATTCTCACTACATTTCTTTCCCAGCTCCAGCTTGCTTTTTCTTCTTCTTTCCCACTAACCCTAAACCCCAGTCTGCTTTCTGGCCAGACCCCACGGGCATCCATCCCTCTCGCTGTCCCAACCCATTCTTTTATGACTACATCCAAAGAATGCGACGTGCCCTCGCCTAATCCTCATTGGATGACTACGTCAAAACCTGGCGTGCGTATTGCCTGTCCTGTTGCCTGTGCATTGCCTTTCTTTACCTGATTTTGTGTAAGTAGCTAGCTCTTTGCTTGTTCCGTCGCACATGAATGAAACACAAGCACAAGCACCGCCCACAGAACCCAAAGACGGCTCTTTTGATTCTGTATCCACTATACCACTATCTCCCCTATCCACTATTATCCATCTTGCCATGTCTCTACTGGTCTGGCCTGGTGTGTGTGTCTCTGGATGTCTTTGTGCTTGTGCCAAGACTCAAGGGGGTGCCAATCCGCCCGCTTAGTACTTTAAAGACAGCACATCTCTCGCCCAAGACCAACCATGCCGTGCCATTTCATGTCTTTTATACTCAGGCTCTCCCTTCTTCCCAACTCTGTCTTGTCTTTGCTGGCCTTGGCTCTTTCCTTTCCCTTAATTATCCTTTTCCTGATTTTCCTTATTCCTTGTTCTCCATTGCCTTGGCTTGCCTGTCTTGTCTTTCTGTGCATTGCCCCCCCTCTTTTCATCTCTTTGCTATATACTGACTGACCTTGCACTCGCTTTATTAAAAGATAGTTACCTAGCCCTTTCTTGGCCTGCACTACTTACAACCCGCTGCTAATCCCCCACACACAAATACCCTTTTGCAACGACAAGTGCTTGATCCGTTCAATCCCATCATCCCCTTACTCGGTCGCCCGCCATCTTTTGCCCACTGGTCTTTCTAGCCCCTCCTTGCTGACCGAACCTGTTTCTAACTTGGGCTTGCCATCGCTATTTATCTCGTTAGTCTTTTGGTTTGGGGTAACCCAACTACCGGTAGTTTGATATCCTTTTTTGTCTCTACCCCTACCAAGCCTTCACTGCCTACCAAGCTAGTCTAGTTGCTTCTTGGCTTCTCAGCCTCTTGATTTGCCACTTTGGTCTATTTTCTTTGCAATTGGATTTGCATCACATGTCCGTGTCTACCCATGCTTAGGGGACTTTGATACCGCTGTATATTTCATCTGCAGCTTCTTGGACCTTATAGTCCTTTGCTCCTGGTGTGTCTTGGCATCCGAAACTCCCAAGTCGACTTCAACATTTTGCTTAGGCTCTGGCATATCCTGGGTTCTAACCGAAATCCCCCACAGCTATATATTGCCTCCAGCCTGCCGACCCTGTTTTTCGTCTTCTCTGACGGGTCGTCTACAATATTTTCTTCTTTCTCTTTGCTTCTTATTTCAGTATCCCTTATTTGTCACACTTCCTGACATCCTTCTTTATCCTGCTTTTTCTTCCTCCATCTTTCTTTTTAGATTACCTTTCTGGCTTTGAGCTGCGCTTTTCACTATGTCTGTTCAAGCCATGTCTGCAGGCCCCCCTCCGCATATCAAGCTACACCATGAGTCCAATATTCCACAGGCTGTTACGTTCAATGACCCATTTCAAGCCGAGCACGCGTATCTTCAGCAACCCCGCACATTTGAAGACCCAAATTCTATACAGCTTGTCTCTTCGGCCCCCGATATACCGTCTGGCAGAATTAGTGATGTTGAATATCCATTCTGGGTGAAAAACTGCACCAAAGCTGTTCCATATGATTCCAAGGCTTATGCTGGCGCCCATCGATCCTATTCCCTGGCAAACATTAGACCAGAGTCGTGCCATAGACGAAGCTCTAGCATCACAATCCTTCCTCCGCCAGTTGTCCCCTCTCGAACATCGACATCTTCTGATACCCGGTCAAAAAAATCGGATCTCGAGCGCATTCGGGATGCATCTCCCCCGCCTACTAGGTAAGCTTAGCTGAACAAAATATGTGCACTTGAGAAACTTCTCTATAGACTCCGCCTGAGCTCCGGTCTGGATAATGCCCCAAACTTCGGACTAAGCCCGCCCATAACTTCTACTTGGGGTACTGCTCTTTTTTTCTTTTTTCAGCAGCACTCTACTCATTGCATATCTGCACCTAGCTTTCAAGTGAAGATGCACACTGATATGTCCTGGAATTACAGGCCTATATTGGAGGTCTTTGCTCCGAGTGAGAGAAGTCTCAAGTGAGCGAATCTGTTTACGTTGTCTTTGTCTTTTTTTGTAGCAACCTCAAAACCTCTCTACCTGCACCACGTTCAGGTTCTTGGCTGCTTATTGGCATACGCTTGCTATCCCCCTTGTCTGTGTAAGTGACTCTGCATTGGAATACCTTGTATGCACGAATGCAAGGGAATAATACCATTAAGAGGACTTTCAATCACGATTTAGAGCTGTGCCTGACAAAGAAGATTGGGCCACATGGAATAAGTAGTCCACAACAAGCAACATCAAAATCCTCTCTTGAAACGGCGACCCGAGGGCTGGCTATGAACGAGCGTTGTAGCCGAGGACGATCCTTTTCCTCCCCTGTCTTTTTTCTTGGAGAGAATGAAGTTGCACCATTCTTTCTTCAACACTGGTTAGCTGCTGGCCTTTTTCTGTTACTTTGCCTCATATTTCACCTGTGCTCTCCTCATTCAAATGACCCGAGCGCAACCTTGCCTCCCCCCTCTGCCCATCATGCCCTCTATTCATCGGCTTGGGAAACATTGCTCGAATCAAAAGCATTGAAGTCCAGCAAAGCTTCAAAAAAAGGAAAATGCAGCAGTCAAGTGGAGGCTATTGCGCGTGTGCTTGCCTCCAATCCGAGCCAGACCACCTTATCCTAGTATCTCGAAATCCCATGGAGGCAGTCGCCCCACAGTTCACAACGTTGGTGCCATGCGGCTCCCTTCTCTCTTGAATAGAGGACTTTTCCATCTTTTTTTTTCTTTCCTTTTTTTCTTTTTCTTTAGCTTAGACTTGAGCCTTTCTTTTTCTAGTCAAGAAAAAGAAAGAAATTTGACTTCAAATTTGGGTTCTTTCGCTTTATTGTTTTCTCTGCAATCTTCTTTTTGAACATTGCCTGGAGCTTTTCGTATTTCTATACCTCAGGCCATTTCCCCCCTCTGACTCTTTTTTTTTTTTTCTTTTCGTTTGTTTCGGAGTTGCCATTCACCGCAACGAGGAGTGCCTCAATTTGAATTTACCAGGGTCTTTTTTTCTTTCTTGCCTAAACGACCTTTTTTTCTTCTCGTCTCTGCTAAACCAATCTTGCCGGCTTCCTTATTTTCGTGGTTTGATTGCGCCTACTGGGTTGTCTCGAGTTCTAGTGTAGCTCTCTGAGTGCTCCTTATTTTCTTCTTTATCCCATCTCTTTGGCTTTCGTTTGCAACAACAGTCATTGCTCCTGGCACTGCCCCTCATTTGTCGTGAACTACGCCACACTTGCTTCCCCTCTTCTCTCGCTCTTGCTTGTTATCGACCTTTGGAAACGAAACAAAACTCCTCAGCTCTCTGCGACTATGACCCAACTAACCTCTGTTCCAATGCGCTCTGCCCCTAGATTCCAATCCCATGTGGCTTTTGGAAACCTCGACTCAGTTGAAACGACGAAGAACAACACTATCGGTATTACCCTACAGACTCGCCATAAAGCCTATCGCTTACATAAACTTTCACGTACTTTTATGGTTGGCCTCGACGACCATGAATACTCTCACGATGCCCTTTCGTGGCTTTTGGATTCCATGATCGAGGATGGTGACATTGTTGTGTGCGTCAAAGTGAATGAGAAGGATGTTAAGCCTTCCTCTGAGATGTCCTACCAAAAAGAAGCCCGGGAGCTCTTAGCCTGGACTGAGTCTCAAAATGTACACAATAAAGGCATTCATATGGTACTAGAATATTCTTTTGGAAAGCTTACCCAGACTTTCCGAGGATTGGTGCGTATATTGATAATTGAAATTCATACCAAATGAGACAGCCGGCTAACTAGTTTTTTCATGTAGATTGAAGTACACCAGCCCGGAATGTTGGTTGTTGGAACGAAAGGCAAAGCCGCCCAAGGCATCCAGGGAGTCTGGAACTCCAGGAACAGTTTCTCAAAGTACTGTTTACAATACTCCCCCGTTCCCGTAGTGGTTGTCCGGCCTAAAGACAAGCGCATTAAAAAGAAGGAAAAGCGAAGCAATGATGTCACCCGGCGTGGTTACCGTGGCATGCTGGAATCCACGGGTGGCGTTCATGAAATCGATATGGATCTCGACGAGATGGAGAAGCTCATGGAGACCTCCAATACTGCTGATGAAGAGGCCCATCATGTCGCCCGTGCCCTGGGTCTACCAGCCTCATTCGACCCTCTGATCAAGGGCATTGACCCGAATGTGGTTCTGCGTGGTCGCACATCTGCAGCAAACAGTCGCCCCAGCTCATCATCCGGCGCTTCTTTGCCTTCCAGCCTAAGCAATGTATCCCTAAAGGCTAGTCAGTCCTCTAACCCAGAGTCTGGCCCAGGTCAATCTCGTATGTCTATCGTGCATACCCAGACTAGCGAGGATGACGAAAGCGATGGTGTAGACTCAGAGATGGACGCGCCTCGTCCAGCTTCAGCTTCAATACAGAACCGCGAGAAGCTGCATCGTATGGAAGTTGGCGAAGCTGCCGCACTTAAAAAGACGGCATGGTCGGATGATGACGATTAGAGAGGGTCGGTGGGTGGTGTGAGACTGGGTTGAGGGTTCACTGCACCAAGACCCCAGGGCTTGTATTACCAATTTGCCCCATCTGACAAGTATCAAGTTGTCCAACTTCTAAGCACCGCAGAGTTTTGTTTCTCTTTGTCTTTTGGCGATTCATCTTTGTTTGTCTCCTCCTCTCTCGTCTTTTCTCTTTTTCCATCACATGCAGTTCCCTCTGAGATAACTGCGGCCATAGAGTTAGTCTTTCGCGGGACGGTGTTTTTATCAACGCTTTGGGGCTTCATCGCCATGCCCTCCCGACAGCGACTGTATTTTTTTACTCCTTCATTTCTAACCACAAACTGCAGAAGACCTCACGAGGCGGATTCCATCTTGGCGAGGTCTTTTCCATTAGCTATCCTCTTTTTGTTTCTTGTTCATGTTTTTCAGATACTTTCATACATCTTGTTTCGTTGTATTGCACGAAGAGTTTGATGGGTGTCTGGTCTACTTGTATAGCATGCTCTTTTCATTTCCTTTTCTATTTTTCCTGCACTCCTTTCCCTCCCCTCATTGTTTTTTTCTTCGGAGATACCCGATTTTGATAGCTTTTTAGTAATGATATACATGTCCTTCTTTTTTTTCTCTTGGAAAAGGGATTTCGTCGTATTGAACGTCTAGTGAAGGTAGATAGATACGTTGTAAGGTAGTCAAGGCTCTTATCCTTCCTTTTGATAGAAGTGGCAAGGGGACCAGAAGAAGGATCGAGAAAAGAGATAAGAGTTGCGGGATGTTATCACGGTTGAAGAGAGAAAAAGAAGGAGGGATGGATGGGTCGCAGTGGAGGAATGACAGAGCGAGGAAGAGGAGAAGAGAAGATAGAATGGGAGGAAGAGGGGGACAAGGGATAGGGAGGGGGTAGAAATGAGGTGGCGTGAAGAGAACAATGGGTTGAGCATGGAATGACGTATATTATTCGTGTCAGTGTAAGTCTTGTGTGGGTGCACTTGATCGAAAAAGTAGCTGTGTACATTCACGTGTGCGTGCGTATGTTTGTGTGTCATGTATAGTAGCATGTCTCTCTCTGGCTACTATTAAAAGCAGGGGGATGTTGTGCTCACGGAGTTACTTAACACAAGGACAGAGAAAGTAGATCAAAGACATCGCCTGTCCAAGTAAGTGTTTTGTGTTATGGACAGCCAGGCTAGGCTGAACCGTTTTATCCAGGCTGGTCAACTGCACAAGGATAAATATAGACATATGCTGTGGCTTTGAGTATAAACGGCATTGCTGCCTGTGCATAAGCATGTTCACTACACACTTGGTAAGTAGGCTCATGACATTGGGCCAAAATATAGTCAGACGGCACAGCAGCGACTTGAGATTTCAGCCCTTCTAGGCATTGGGCGCCACATTGACGGTACTGGTATTGCATCTCGCTACAACGCTAGCTACTACGCCTTGTCTTTGTGATACATTGGCGTAGGGAGGGAAGGAAAAAAGTAGCAACAGCCTAGGAGGGAAGAGAGAGAAGAGAGATGATGTGCAGATCTAGTTCCATGATGTGGCGACGCGGCATTCGTGTATTGCTGTGGCTGTCGTCGTCGCCGTTGTCGTCAGCCTAGCAATAAAACGACCAAGCGAGCTGTTACATAGCATGCATGACAGGTGGTCTATAAGCCGGGGCAGGGGAGAAAGCCTCCTCCTCTCCTCTGCTTGCTCTGCTTTGCTAGGTGTAACGTGGCTCATTGCGTTTCAGACAAGACCGGCCAGGTTGCCATGTCCCAATGTGTATCTAAACTGTTTGGTCTTTGTTCTGTGCTGCGACACGTCGTGGACTTTACGGACGAAGATTACAATGTTATCTCCGATCAGAGGGAGGGGGGCTTTTGCTGTTGCTGTTGCTGCTGATGATCTGATGGGTGTCACGTTGGTAGTGAAGCGCGTATGGGTGCTTCACTTCCCAGCCCTTGTAACCCTGTATGTTTGAGATACGTTGAAAGATGTGGCGTGGAGAAGAGAAACAAAAACCCTAGAAAACGAGTCCACCTTGATGCAGGAGAAGCAAAAGAAGAAAGAAGGAAGGGAGAGGAGAGGCAGGAACTAAAAAGGACGGCTGCTGCACACACCTGCGTGCCGGGCTTTCATTCTTTCGAGGGAGCGTCTTTCTGGGGTCACGTCTTTTTGCCCTTCCCTGTTTTGCTCTGCATTCTATTCTCGTAGCGCCTCTATTGTCAGCTTGCCCTCTTCCTTTTCGCTAGTCGAAAGAACATCTGCCGGCTAGGCTAGCACCTTCTACCCGATCAGGCAAGCAAGTCTGGAGTACACTGTCTTTCTGGCTGGCTCGGCTTAATACGAGCATTCACAACCGGCTGTCTCTCTTCTCTCTACTTTTCTTGCCTGTTCTCGTTCTGCTGCCAATTGTTCGAGTTCTGGCTGGACCGAGCTCCTCGCTAATTTCTTGTCTTTTTTCCCTGGTTTTCTGTCTGCTTTGTTTGGTAAACGACAAGTCCCAAATGCTGGTTTATTGGGATTGCTTTTAGCACAGACGCCGCAGTGGAAAGAACTAATTTGGCACCTTGCATCAACGTTCAAACTTGTTTTAACCAAGCAGCTCGGAGAAATAAAGGGAAAGAGAGATACCCCACTCTAGCGTATCGTCGTGTCTTCTTTTCTCCTGGCGAGTTCCGAAGTGCTCTTCAAGTAGATTTTGCTTCCCTTCGGTCTTTCTTTTATCATCACAACAAAGCTCACCAAGCCCAGTTACTTTCGTTTGTACCTTTTGCTTCGGTGTTGTTACAAACGGAAGTTTCCTGTTTACATACCGAGCTCTTGCCTTCTACAGTCATTCTTTCGCCCTTCTTTTTTTCTATTTTTCTTCTTGTCCTTCCTTTCTTCATCTCATCTTTTTTTTCCTTCTTGCCGTTTTTTTCGGTGTCAAGTTTGTGACGCGTTCCTTACTTTTTTTTTTCCACCGCCGTTTTCCACAGCATATCGAGTTTTCTTTTCCAGCTTCCTGGCTGTTGAATTTTCCGTCTTTTCATCATCATAATTACCCATTTCTCCTCGTATTTTCTTGCTCGCTTTCTTACTTCCTAAGGCTTTCCGATCACTCTGATTGGATGCTCTGCATACATAGCCTCGTCGGACGTTTTTCTTGCCACAGGCCTTTTTCCCTTGCCCTACTACGTTGTTCGATGACGCCGCTCCTTCAACTTGCTTGTCCCCTACACACATAGACACTCTGCAGACGCCCTCGCTTCTTCGACCTATCCTACAGCCATCTTTCTATCATCCTCCGCCATGTTCTTCGGCATCTTTTCGTCCTGTGATAGGGATGCTTGTAGCGCCTCACCAGCCTCGCCGTCGCTTTCTTCACTTGCACCCATTTTCGCCATCTTTGCCGCCTTCTTCGTCATCGCCTATGCTCGATTGCTACCCCTCCTCGAGTCCCGCGTCCTCCCCGCCCTATCATCTGCCACCATTGACGGCGATGACCATATCCTGCCTTCCCATGCGCCCGCAGGCCTCCGCGCCGTACATGCCGATCACGCGAAGCGCTCGGCCGTCAAGCGGGGCAGCACTGTTGTCTTTTCGCTGATTGTGGCGCTGGCTGCTGAGGTAGCGCTACTCGTGGTCTGCGAAGTGGCCGATGTCTTCCCACAGACTGCGCGTGCTTCCGCCATGGGCGTTGCGGTTCCTGTTTTGGTGTTTTTGCTGGTCGTTGTGGCTCCCGCATTACACTTGCGTAGTTTTGTGGTGGCCATGCTCGGCCAGTCCTTTAGCTCAGCTACTGGCCAGTCGCGCAAGCGCACATGGATCGTCTTCTCGGTGCTCATGGGCGCATGGCTGTTCGCCTTTTACAGCGTGGGTGCTGTTGTCCCCCCTGCAGAGCCCACCACTACCCGCAATGGCTGGCTGAACGCGCAGTCTAATAGTTCTACTACACAAAAGACGCGTGACGGTCTTGTGCTTGCTAGTTTGGCCCGAATTGGCGTCATCGGTGTTGCTCTGACAGCACTCTTGTCTGGATTTGCTGCTGTTTCCGCGCCCTGGACAACCTTTTTCTCGTCTATCACATCCCCGTTCCGTCGTAATAGGGCAGGGAATGTATCCGAGGCTGCTGTTGCTCGCAAACAGGGCGCGCTTGATGCCACTTCTGAGCTTCTAGCTACTAAGCGCCACCGTATTTCCGTGCTGGAAACCCGCGTATCCTCTTCCGATGATTCCTGCAGCTCGCCCAGCCTTGTTGGCAAGGTCTTTGGCACGTTCCGTGGCCCCTCTAACGATGAGGCCGAGATCCGGAGCCTGCGCGCCGAAATCTCAGGGCTTGAGACCATGGCCCAGTCGCTTGCCTCACAGCTGTCCACTCTTCTGTCCAAGCGCGCCGCTGCTCTTCGCGCCCGCACATTCCTTGGTCGCATTTTAGCAGTCCCCGACTACTTATTTGCTGTGTACTGCGTGTACCGTATTGTCAACACATCTCTAACAGCTGCACGCCGGCTCTTTGAGTCACACACGGCCGCTGAAGCACACTTTGTCTCAGACCCTATTAGCCGTGCACTAGGTCTTGTGGCGCTGCACTGGGACTCGTCGATCGACACAGCGTCATGGGCACGGCAGTTCTCGTTCCTCATGTCGGGGGGCATTCTGTTGCTTAGTGCCAACTCGGCATTGCAGACCGCCCATATCCTCTCCCGTTGGGCGCCACGCGCTGTGCTTGCCCATGCGCGCTCTAATTTGCCGCTACTTCTTGCGCAAATCTTGGCTGTCTACGTCATTTCCGCAGCCATGATGTTGCGTTCATCACTGCCACAGGAGGCCCGTGGAGCGGTCGCTGATGCTCTCGGTGGTGGCGTGCTACAGCTGAGCTTTGTAGACCGGTGGTTTGAGACCTGGTTTTTGCTTGCTGGCATCGCCACAGCATTTTGTATCTGGGCCAGTGGCAAGCTGGAGACCGAGGATGAAGACGAGTATGAGGCCGAGGAAAAGGGTATGGTTAAGAGATCATAAGCTAGGCTTTTCTGGCTGCTTCTCTTGTCGGTGATTTTGTGTTTTGTATGTTGCTAGTTTCCCTTCTTCCTCTGTCTTTTCCTCTGTGCTGCTTTTTGACTGGCGTCTCGGTTGCTGGCACGGTTTTCCTTGTTCTTTTTCTGTTCTTCTACGGCTCACGCTGTATCCGCCGCCGTCTGGTCTGTGTCATTGATATCCCCTTCCTAAATGTTCCCTTGTACTCGTAGTATCCCTACATGTTGTATGTTAGCCTTTAAATCTGCTCTTATTTTTCATTTGTCATTAATCATCGACTTCCTTGACGTTATACAGAAAAAACCCAGTTTTGTTTTAGGAACTCATATTTCAAGTTGCTCAAAAATACATACAATGCAATCTGGCTCTGCGTTGCTCTGTCTTGCTCCTTACTTCTCTCGAGACCTGTCATTATTCACGAACTCTGAAAAACCACCACCCCTTCATCAAATAAGAACAAACAAAACACCAAGTAAATAAACAAACAGGCAAACATGCGTACAAAGACCGAGCGAGAATCATGCAAACCAAAGAAGAAAAGCTTTTGCCGTCCGTCCAAAACCCGATGTACCTTTTTTGTCGACGCCTTTTTCCCGTGTTCATCACATGTCCTCCCTCCTCCCTTCTCCCAATCCCATCACCGGCGTCAATCAATGATCAGCTTCGTCGTTCTCGTTGCGTGTCTGGAAATTCAATTTCAAAAGCTTTTGGTATTTTTTTTATTCCCGCAATTGCTCCGTCATCATCTTGATGGTCTTTCCTCCTTCCTGTCTCTTTGTATCTTTGCATCCTTTTTCACACCACAGCCCGACCGTTGCGTTTGCCGCGGGGCACAGAGACCGTGGTCCAGCCATCATCCTCAGCAGGGCCAGAAGCAGAAGCGGGGGCAGCAGCAGCTGCGGGGGGCGCAGTCGGCGCGGCAGCAGCAGCGCCGCTCTCAGGGGCTGATGCAGTTACCGGTGTCGAGGGCACAGAGTGCTGTTCACGAATATCGCGGTGGTTATCACCGCGGTGGCCGCCATGGCGGTGCTCGCCACGGTGGGAGCCATCACCACGATGACCCCGGTTAGCTCCGCCGTCCTGGCGGCCCCCACGGGGTCCGCGGTTATCGCCACGGCGGGGGCCCGTAGGGCCATTGCCACGTGTGGCAGAAGAACGCCAGTTACCGCTCTCGGCCGCGCGAGAAGGCTTCTGTTCGCGAGGATGCTGCTCCCGGTTGCGGGGACCCGTTGACGATTTAGACTCAGGGGCATCAGTCGATCCCGCGTTGGCCTTAGCATACGACTTTTCGGGAGTCACAGTAGAGGCAGGCAGCGCAGCCTTTTCGGCGGCAGCCTTGGCATCGGCCTCGGCCTTTTCAGCGGCAGCTTTCTCGGCAGCAGCCTTCTCGGCAGCAGCCTCTTGGGCTTCCTTAGCCTCCTTGGCTTCCTTGGCTTCCTTGGCAGCCTTGGCCTTCTCCTCTGCCTCTTTCTTTTCTTTAATGCGTTTCTCCTCAACTTCCCGCTCACGGGCACTGGTGTCAATGGGACGGGCAGCGCCGAAGGGATTGGACTTTGAGCTGGAAACAACAGGGGAGGCGTCCTCAGCAGTTTCGACAGCAGTACGCTTTTGCAGCTTTAGAAGAGGACGAGTAGGGACAGTGCTAGTAGCGGGGGAAGCAGGGGCTTCAGTGGCAGCAGCAGCGACGGCATTATCAGGCCGCATGTTGCTACGCCACTGGTTATCGCGCTCGGCAGCGGTAGGGGCACGCTCGGGACGAGGAGGACGGGAATTCTCGTTCTGCTCACCGCCTGGCTGGCGGCTACCCTCACCCCAGCTAGCACCTTCACGGCGGTTGTTGCCGCGGAAAGAGTCATTGCGCTCGCCAGAGCTGTTTTGGTTGCTCTGAGGACGCCCACCCTCACGAGCAGAATCCTCACGGACAGCAGGTGACAGGGGGCCCTTGCGCTCCCATGTACCAAGCTCACGAATGCCACGATCCTCGGCAGGCTCACGGGGAGCACGGCGCTCGGAGAACTCGCGGTTAGCGTTGCGGTTGCTAGTGTTGGGCAGGTCAGCCAAAGGACCCTTACGAGTCCAGTCTAGGTCGCGGCCAGAACTGTGGCCCTCAGGACGGTCACGGGCTATTATTAACAAGGGGCTGTTAGTAAATAAGTAAGAAGGGCGTTTCAAAAACGTCAAAAAACGAGGCGAAATAAAACAGGAGTAACAGTAACATACGAGGATCAGCAATCTTGACACGAATCGAACGGCCCTGGAAGGACGTAGAATCCAGTTCAAGTGCAGCCTTTAGGCCCTCGGGAGTCTTGAACTCAGCATAAGCAAAGCCCTTGGGCCGCATGTTCTCACGGTCCTCGATAATGCGGACAGAAACAATTTCGCTGGGCTGGAAAAATTCGATGACGCTATCAGCTGTGACTTCGTAGCTGAGGTTGCCTAGGTGAGCGGTGTAAGGCGGCTTGTCGGGGATTTCTTGGGGTCCCAAGTTGCGGGGAGCGTAGTCTAGATAAGAGCCCAAAAACGTTAGATCTCGGCCTACCGCGTTCATGGCGAGATAGGAATTGGGGGTAACATACTGCGTTCAAAGCGCTCGCCACGGTCACGGTCACGGTCGCCGCCGTAAGAGTTGTAGCCACCGCTGTTTCCATAGCCAGAGCCACCACCATAGGTGCGGCGTTCAGGCATGGGCAAAGCCTGGGTTCCGGTCACTAGAGTAGGCAGATATTAGACCTGCTTTCAATAACGTATTGAAGACCAGAAAGGAGAAGCAAACGTACTAATGTCATCCTCAACATCGTCAGCCCACGAGCCGCCGTAGGCTTTAACAATGCGTTAGCAAACCAAATTTGGACAAGATTCAGAGCGCCCAGAAATTAGGGGCTGTTTCATTGATAGAAACTAAGGCGTCATCGTATTAGATAGGGGAAAAATACGAACCGCTGTCGTTCATGAAGTCGCCCAGCGACATCTTGGTCTGCTCCTTCTTTTTCGGCGCTATGTAGACACACAGGTTAGTATACTGCAGACCAGAACAGATGTGTCTTGCCTACGGCCTCAAGCGATGGCCAGACAAATCCTTAAGGGGCTCCAGCGCCTGATTGAGGAGAGCAACCGCCAAATAACGTCCTCTCCATCTTGGACTCGTGTTAGATTTGTTTTCCGATCTGACATGTACAAAGTGACGGCTCTCCCTTTTTTTTTCGTTCGTTCTGGCGATAAGACTCTCAAAATATCGCTCAATCCGCACTCTCTTCCGGCTGGCTGGCTCTCTGGCCCGTTTTCTTCACGCATTCGCATCATTATAGTGACATGCGTTCTAGTTGTGCCTCTGAGGACAGGGACTGGCCCCTCATTTGCAGAGGTCGAGCCACCCCTGATATTGTGGATTCTCACGGGCGGAAGCCACCAGCCGACCGAATTCGTCTCTAGTTCTTCAATGCAGCGAAATTGGCATCGGAGATCTGGGCAAACAGGACGGTCGTATATGCGCAGAAAGGCAGGATATTAAGATCGATTGGTGGTGCGAGAGGTTCTAGGTCCCGTGATTACGAATAGAGCAGAGAAGCGAGTCGTCGATAAGGAGATAGCCAGCACAACTTTGAAATCGGATTGGAAGGCGAGCCAATCAAGAGCCCACAAAGAACAGAGCGAGAGTCAGATATCAGAGAGGAGAGAAGCCACGAGAACGAAGAGGGAAATGCAATCATCGCCAGCGCAAATCGGGGAAACTAAATATAAAAAAGTCCAATGAAAAGATGAAGTCAATGGCGAGGTTGCTCCAGAACTTCCGCGGAGCCCGGCTATGAAAAATAAAATAGGAAAAAACAAAAACAAAAAGGGCTCATCGAGAAGGGGCAACTCATACCCATGATTGCGATTGTTCAGTGAATTTTGACGGTGCAAAAAGCTGCTTGGTGAGAAGAAAAAAAAGAAAAAAAAAAAGAAATTTTGAGGGTTTGATATTTTTTCCGTATCTTCGTTTGGCAAGATCTATTTTAGACAGGAGGGAAAAAAAAAGAGGGTTGGTTCTTTGGGTCTCTAAGTTTTTTAAGGGTAAGCGCAGCTACTACGACTATAATATAGAATGTACCTTTTTGTCCCTACTAGCTTCTGTACTGGGTACTTCAGGCTTGTGCCTTCGCCTGAATACACCTAGGACTGACTTCTCTTTCTTGAGACGCTGTTTCGTCTTTGGGCTGCTACTCAAAGCAATCTGGGACTTGGCTAGTCTCTCTGCTGTTTGTCAGCCTTAACTGTCCTGTTTGCTGCCAACGTCAAAGTTCACAGCTTGTAGCTACATACAGGACCCATAGCATCACCATAGCATCAGGCCTTGTACTCGCTACCTTCGCCAAATGTATTGGCTACTTTTTAGTGCTGCATACGTCCAAGCTCTGCTCTGCTCTTGTCCACGCCGACCATTCTATTTTCCAAGTTTTAATTAAAATTGGCAGCACTATTGCTAGTAGTGTTCAACGCCAGGGAATAGGCACATCACAAGTCCAATTCCACATAGCTAGTTTCGGCGATTTTACATGGCCTTGTTTATCTCATAAGGGTTAACCACAAGTGCAACTATAAGCTGAGAACTTTATTTGCTTGAAAAAGTCAGAAAAAAAAAAAAACTCGAGTGCACACAAGGCGGGGCAAATATCTCGAACACAAAGGTATTTAGCCACAAAAGCACGTGTTTCTCTCGCCTCCCCGCCCCCACCTCAAGTCGCCAACAATTGGCCTAACCCGTCTTCCTGTTCCACAAACCTCAAATCCATGTGTGGCGCAAGGTGTGGCGCCATCCTTCCCAAGGATCACCAAAGCTTCTTAACAGTAGCAGCCAATAAATACAATGTTCTGGTTAAGGGAAGTAGATATTTAACTGAGGGTGTGTAGTTTTTAATAATCCCTTGCATTAACTCCTTTTTGCTGCCTCCAGTAATTGTATAGCTCTAATTCGGAGTCCCCTCCCCCTTCTATACAGGCGGCTCTACAGCCTTTTTCCCCTCCACTATGGCAGATAGCACTAGCCAACCGCCCCGGAAGCTGGCCCCTCCGCGCTTCATTCCCCCGGCACTGAGCGAGACAGCATATCCTGCTCTAAAGACCGGCAGTGGCTTTGGTAAGCCTCTGATTACCGCTCTCGTAAACGCCCCTCCGTGCTCTTAATGCTACTGTGCTAACCTCCAGTCCATTTTAGCCGCCGCTGGGTTCTTGGCTGGTGTTCCTCTAGCCATATTTAAGGATGCCCCTCCCGTAATCTGGGGACTATCTATGGGTCTTCAGTGGTTTATTCTGTCGTCCACATTTGCATGTAAGCCATTCACCAATCAGTCTACGCCCACACTCGACTTGGCCTAATGCTTCGTCTAACACCCCTTTCTCAGTTTCGCGCAATGTCACCGTTAGAGCCTGGGGTGGTGATGAAAAACTCAGCGACACCCAGCGCGTTCAAGCCAGCGGTCTGGCCGGCTGCATATCTGGCACTACGGGCGGCCTAATGCGTGGCCCTCGTAACATTCTTCCCGGCGCCTTTGTCTTCACGCTCGGCGGTATCCTAGGCCAATTAGGCCTGAACAAGTACCTACGCCATCAGGCTCAGCAGCCAGCACTAGGTCCACAGGAACCGCTAACCGAGCGGATTCTCGGTTCTAAATGGAGTCCGTTTAGTAGACTAAGTGATGAGAAATATATCGAGATCATGGAAGAGAAGATTTTGAGAGCAGAGGCGGACATCGCGCTTATCGATGACCGCATATCTGACTTGCGACTGAAGATTCAAGAAAGAGACCAAAGGGCCTCCACAGATATCAATAAATGAGGAGCTGGACTGTCGGTAACTACGCCAGATAATATCCCTAGACTTGCTCTAACTTGGCCTTTTCTATTAGGAGAGCACTGTAGCATACCATGCATCATAGTTTCACATATAAATACGACATGGGCACTGATATGAACATTGGGATTGGCCGTAAAAAAAGCCATCCTATCTAAAGACCACACGCAATGACATCCGTCCATCTCTCCCCTCAACTCATGGCAGGGTCCTAGGCTTGTTTAGTCCAAGCCCGTTGAACAGGTTCTTTTTAATATTCAGCGCCGTAACACCCGCCTTCTCCATGCCGGCCAAATCGCGCGATGCCTGCGCGGTGTTTTGCATACTGCGGTCCGCCACCGATGTCAAGTTTGCCGGTATCGCGTTCGTGTAGCTCTTGCGTACAGCAACTGACGTCTCATTCATCTTGACGGCCAAGTCACGCATTGACTGTGTAGCAAAAGCCCCGTGGCTTTGATTTGCCGAAGATGATAGGGTCTGCACCCAGTACTTGGACCATAGCAGGCTAAGCAAATTGCTGTCTAGTGTCGATTTGTAGTGCGACACATTTAGGCTGTAGTAGCGGTTCGCATGGGCACCAAAGTCTGCCACTTTGTGTGAGGGAATGTCGCTGCCGCTAGCATCGCCAACATCAACCCTAGACTCTTCTGTATTTTTAGCCCGGACTCCCGAAGCTGCTGAAGCTCCTGATGCTGGGGTGTCCGGAAAGGTACGGAATGCGCCGATGTCAACCTTTCCCGATGACAGAGTGCGGTGTGGGTCAACAACAATTGCGAGGAATGGGTCATTGAATTGCTGCTGAAGCTTTTGCGTCTCGACGTCAATCCCGCTTAGCCAACAGCCGTAGCCTGGATGTGAATGGTACCAGCCAACCAGATTTTCCTCACGGCCGTTCTCACGGCACGCTTTGAGGTACTGCACTAAGTACTCGTTTGCTTCGTCCTGAGCGTTGACACGCGTCTCCGTACCTTCGACTGGTAGTGGGAAGGCATCAGTGATAATAAAGGTATCCCCCGATACATAGCCCTGCATGCAGCCCATAACCTCAATGTCGCCACCTGACTGGGCGTGTGTGACCATCTTGATCATGGCAACAGCACTCACGCGAACGTTTTTGAAATATTGAGGTTTGTTCTTCCACGGTCGACCGTCATTTTCTTTCCGCATCGCGGCGGGATCGTAATTGTAGAGAGCATCGAGAGCAGGATCAACAAGTTTGATGTTGTTGTTCTTTTCTGTAGTATAGGAGAAGAAATTGGTTAGAATCGGGTTGCTTGTTTTAACAGGATGTAACTACAGCTATACCAGCAGCTACACCGGTTTCAGCCGCAGTTTTTACTCACGCCAGTTCGCAAATTCAGCGTCCATCTTGCTTGTATAGAATGAGCTTAAGATATAGATGACTCAGGACGTCTCAATAGATCTTAGCACTAGAGACTTGATGTTTGTCGTATAGCTATTTAGGGTCGACAACACCGGGGAAATAATGTTGCACAAAGCTTTGTTGACAAGCTGAGTACACTGATGGGGAGCTCTTAGCCGCAAGGAGAATCTGCAAGAATAAATAGATAAGCGGTAGGAGGAAAGGAGAGTGAGGTCGCTTAGATAGTTAGGCCGACGAATAATGGTAGTTGACGTTGATGTTGTTGTTAATTCCAAGAAGTTTGGATTGCAAGCTTGCTAAAAGGCTTCAAAGCTACCTGAAGCAAGCTGCTCGTTGTTGTAGATAAGCCTCGCTTATCGATAAGCGACATCATCATCCGACACATGGGCTGCCCCACCATTTTTTCACTTTAACCCCTCCTTGTAATCAATTACTGTAACGAAGTTGAAGTTTACATCACATACAATATCGATGAGGACTTTAGAGTCATGTACATAAATTATAAGATATTATGGCACATAAAGTCAGACCAAGTGCGACGAAAAGGCAAACAAATGGGCAAATAAAATGAGTAGTGAAATTAAAAAGCAAATAAAAACAATACAATAAAACCATAGCCTTTTAATCAATCAATCGATTCTAGGATTTTTTTTTCGTCCTAGTGCTTGCGCCCTAAATTCAAACAAAAAATCCATCATTTCATGGTCGTAGCTCTCATCTGTCTCTGATCAGATGAGAACGGATGTGTGCGTGATGTTTTGTTTGCAACAGCAAACTATTAATAATAAAAAAGCAAGTACCAAAGAGACCGGAAACAACATAAGATAGGTAAAGATACATTGCCATAACCAAAGGAAATTAACGTATGGCATGTAAAAAGATAGTACAGCAAAGAGAAGAAGAAGAAAAATAATAACAAAAAGAAAAGCAAAGACTGTATGAGAGGGTATCATGCCACACCTGGCGAAACAGTTTGCTGAGGACACGCGATGATGCAGTGAGTGGCCTAGCCAATAACGTCATATCAAGAAGAAATATGTCAACCGTAAGAAGGCAGGGAAAAAAAATAAGGACAAAAAAGGACAAACATGTCAGAAGGTCATAAAAAAGGAGGGTCACCTGTCAATGCCAAAGAACAAATGACAGAAAAGCCCCTAGGGAGACGAAGATCCGTTGCCGATGCTGCTAGCACAACTAGATCTGCTGCTACTCCCGATCTCACTGTCATTGGAAATAGAGGCATCACTAGCACTATAGCTTTCTAGATCCTCCAACTCAGCATAGCTAATAAGGGGCATCAAGACATTTTTGGGGTAGCTAGGCGGGCTAGCTGGTACATCCTGATACATGGGCGGTGCTTCGTTGTCCCACGAGATGCCTAGACCCGGCGACTCTGTAAGAAACACAGGGTAGCGCATGCGCAAGATACGGCCGGTTCCGGTATGGGTAATTAACTCGGGGCGGTTGATAGGAGCCCATTCACGAGAGACGACCAATTCTAGCATAAGACAATGACTGATTTCAATGCCTTCAGCGGTTTTAAGGTCGGTGGCATATCGGATGGGGCCACTGGAATTGGGCTTAGGCTGCACAGTCCCATACTCAAAGTCGAGCTCAATGCGGCCCGTGTCGGTGGCGTAGTCTGTTTTCCAGCCCTCGGTCATGTTTTTCTGGCCGATGACACGGGTGTAGTTACGGAGAGTTGAAGTTTTCGAGTTGCCATCAGCACTAGTAGTAGCATGCTTCTCGCAAGCCTGCGCTACGCTTTTAACGCTCTCCTCTAAACGCCAGGTAGCCCTGCGCAGTTTCCAGTACTCGAGAGTCTGGGTAGCTTCGTTACGAACAGTGACACCCTCCATGCGAAGCGACAAGGTGTTAGTTGCCGTCGGGTAGATGTACTGAGAGTAATGAGCTTCTGCCTTAATTTCGGTAGGCGGGAACACGCGCAGTGAACGGTGGTTGCCATCGGGACGAATAATTGATCTCTTAACTTCTAGGGTGCGCTCAAATTTGATAGGCTTGGTGCTGGTAGAGAGGGATGGCTGGGTAGACGATAAAATAGCTGCGGCCTTAAGATCATAAGAGACTTTGATAAGCTGAGCGTTGGTGGAGGCAGGGAGATGGCCTTCGATTAGAACGGAAAAAGGGAATTCATGAACGCCTTAATTACCCCAATTGGAATATGAGTTAGCATTGTGTGGGTATGAACTTAGAGGCGCATGATCGAAGGGCGGTGTACATGAATTGGAGAGGGGAAGCAATGGGTAATGAATGGAGCGCAGCAACAATGGGCAGTTGTTAATGGACATGGTGGTTAAGCATTTCAAACAAGACATGAACAGGAAAAGAAAAATAGACGCAAGGGGAGAAAAAGAAAAGTGACATTGGAAGTGGAAAAGAGCGTAATATGCATACCTTGTGGCAAAGTCTTGCGTTCATTGAAGAACGTCCACCGCTTGAGTTCGGTAGTAGTACTTGCACAGTCTAGGCAGTGACTGTGGTAAGGTTTCTTTTGGGTAATGGTGAGATTGAAGCAGGCCTCGAAGCTACTGATATCTAGCTGTGGCTCATGCACAGTCAGGCGCATTAGACCAGAAACCAAGGCCCCAGAGCTATCCTCCGCAGGGCCGTAGAGCACGGCTGGGGGTGATTCAATGGTGCAATCGAGGGTTCCAGCAGCGGGCTCAGCCAAGATACTGCGGGACCCGCGAGAGAAATTGAAAGATATGAGGTTCTTCTTGGCAGGTGTTCTGAATCTGGCCGAGCTTTTGGTGGGGTTTTTGTTTGCTGTGGTTGTGAGGGTGGAAATCGTGGCGGCATTGTTGTTGCCCGGCACGACAGACTCAGATGAGTCGGTGACAGACACACAGTCTGTTGAGGCGTTTGAAGAAGCGTATGAAGCCTGACGCTGACGAGGGGTGGTGGATTGTTGAGACCGTGTCTGGGTCTGAGTCTGAGACTGGGGCTTATGCAGCTGCGATTGCAAACCACGAGCCTTGGCCGAAATGGTTTCGGTCGATGACCGGAAGAAACTGCTTACGCGGTGGTGCATGGTGTGGGTTTGTGTGTGTAAAAGGGAAGAGAAGGAAGCAAGAGAACACAGGCGAAGCCTATATAGACAAAAGGGAAATGGGGGGTGCGAGAAGGAGAAATGCTTCCAGAGGGCAGGTACGGGCAAGAAGAATTTGCAGCGCGTTCCTTCCCCAAGGTAGACGGCAGATGTTCAGGAAACACAGCAGGCTGCAGAAAGCGCTGGTAATCAGGAGAAAACGAGGATAGGAGCAGCAGGCAGTGCAGTAGACAGTAAAGAAAACGACGGAAGAGAGTGTCAAGTACAAGAGGGAGAGTGACGAGAACGTGAGGAAAGTTTAGAGAAGGGAGAAAAAGAAGAAGGCCGGAGGTTGACGATGGCAACGATGGCTGTGGATGTTGTGTGTAAGTGTTATATAAGTCCACTTTTATTTATAAGAGCTTAAGACGCTTAGACGGGTTGTAGTGAGAGGGGACAGGAGGGGCGTGTAGTTGTTAAAGAGAATGAAGAGGTGAAGAAAAGAGCACAGTAAAGAGATCGAGGAATGCAAAGAAAGAGGGGAGAAAAGGTTCGTTGATGGGGGTGATATATAGATTTTGTCACGAGAACAGATTGAAAGGAAACGAAAAAAAGCCAAGCTCCCAAGGTCAAGAGCCAACGGCGTCCTACTACGCCTTTTGAGGGTTTATATTCGTTTATGTTGTTTGACTGTTGCGCAAACGCTTTAAGCCGGCCAACCGCCTGAAGGGGAAGAAAAATACATAAAATAGCAGACAAAAAGAGGAATAAAGTAAGAGAAAAATACAAAAAATCCTCAGGCTTAGCAGCAAAAGACTACAGGGATAGCCCGCACTAAAAAAAGAATTATTTCTGTGCTGTAATAATTGATTTTTCTCTTATTGCTTTCAAGACAAAGCTTTTTTTTTTTTCCTTTTTCCTCTCTTTTTGCTCTTTTTGTTGTCCCTTTTTCCTTCTTTTTGCCTGTTTTATCTCTTCATTAATTCTTTCTTTTTCGTGGCTCTATTTTCTCTTATCCTCCCTCGTCTTGGCCCTTAAATTTCCATGTATGTTCATGTATTTGTTTCCCTCTGACTCTTCCCCTCCATCCATCCTCATCCTTCCTAAGCCTACAACGCCTTTCCCCTCTCGCTTTCTTGACGGGCCAAGTCAAGGCCAAGTCCTTTTTCAGGGCAAGGCCAGTGACAAAGCACCAAGGCCGTCGTTTTTCCTGTCGTTTCTTGTCAACCTCTTCCGCGGCAAAGGGCGCATAATGGAGTCATCAAGGGGGGCGGGGGTGAAAGACAAAAGGGTGTGGGTAGCCATAACTATAGTGGATACAGTGGACTGTGAGCAAGTGTCACATAGGCTCCATAAGACCTGTAAACTGGCAAATCGGAAGCCTAGCCACCGACACACGCACTGAAAACCTTCAGGTGCCACACACCCCATTCCACCCCTCTTCCCCTTCCTAACGCTATACGCTCCCATACGTTATAATCATGCGCTATACTGTTTTGTCCAGGCTATGCGCTAGAAGGGCAATAGGCGAACGGGCATATTCTCTCTGGTAACCTGCTTGGTTGTGATGAGAGGAAAAGGTCTTGTGATGGGTGCTATCCCCCCACTAAAGGCAATGCCCGGTAGGGTCAGTTCTTGCACTGCACAGGCGTATGTAGGTGTGTCTGCTTGCTACTGCGTCTCCCTCTCACGACGTTATGTCAGAGCAACCCAAGACATCTAAAAACAACACCATAAGCTCCTGTTTGCTCGTCATTTTCAGGTAGACTTGTCTGGCTAAGCTAAGTTGTATTAGTAAGAGGCTTTGTTTGGAAGCATTGCAGCCAATGGCCTTCCCACAATGTAAACGATCGAAAGTGTCTCTACATAGCTGCCGCTCTCAACTTTTTCACAGGCCGCATCTAAAGAACTGGCTAGAATGGTGTGCATCTTGGTCTGCTGTCGCAATCGCTTTCGAGTGGCTGTTGTACATCCAGGGATATATTATCTAATTCACACCAAGCTCTTCTTCATCACCCGAGGGATAAGTGGCTACCAAAAAACTTAAAAAAAAAAAAAAAAAAAAACACAGGTTCTTCTTCCTCGCCCGCTATACCTCTAAAGGCGTGAGCTGCGGCGTGGGCTAGGGATCTGGCACTATAGGAGTCATGACTTGAAAGGGGCCAGCCGATAGCCGTTCTAGCAAGAAGGAAAAAGGCCGGTCCGGTCGGCCACTGGCGGTGAAACATCTGATCTTGCTCTAAACTACCAGGCTCACGTACTTATGTAAAAGATTGATTGCGTCTAGAATTAGAATAAGAGAAGAAGTCGCTAGCAGGTTCCGCAGAAATCTAGGAGCAAATGCCTCGCCGGCGTCTGAGACTATCTATGACTGTACTCGACTTGAGCACATGGCTAACATGGGCCAAAACAGGAATAGCCCAAGGTAAAGAGATAGAAACAAGTACGGGGCAGTTGAGTCTGGGGCTTGTTCCTGTTGTCTTTGGAGCATTTCCGCAGGCTCTTTGTCATCATGTACTAGACAGGGCGCAGGCTGCTGTCATTATTGTTCCCCAAATGAGACAGATGTAAAGAACGTGATCTGATGCACTGGAGTGGTGCTTGTGCCAGGCTGGCATTGCCTGCGGTTTAGAGTCGGATAGCCCGCCTCCCAGTGTATGGGTTTTTGCTTTTGCTGGCGTTTTTTTGTTGCTTCTTTCTTACGAATGCTGCCTGCAAAGCACTGCAGCACGTCACCAACTTCTTGAGAGCCAACCAACCTGGAAATCCATCATCGCCCTGGGCCTTTTCTTCGAGGTCCTGAGCCTTGGAGGAATTGTGGTCTTGGGCGTCTCCCTGATATCAGGGTCTAGATCTGAATCCTGAAACCTCCTGTTCTTTGCTGTCTTTTTTTTTGTTCGTTTTCCTCTCCTCCTTGCTTAGCCTCCATAAACCATACAAGCAGCCTTCCTTTGCCAATTCAATCCAACCTAACCCGGACCAGGTCTTGGCCAATGCGGCTTGAAGTCTTCACTTTTTTTTCCCTTCTTCCCTAGCTTGATGGGCTGGGGACACTGTGAAGCTTGGAGACTTTTGGTGTAGCATGCAGCCTGGTAGGTGTGTTGTCTTAGTGATTTTGGTTTTTTCTCAAGCCAGCCGGAAAAATACAGAGGAAGAAAAGCCTTGGCCAGTACACATAAACAGAAACGACCGCATTTCGTGCTGTGTTGTGTTATATGCGTGTGTTGTTGGTGTTTGTCTTCTTGCAAACAAGGTGTGTGTTACAATGAGGAGACAAATACGGTCTGCAATATAATGCTATTACTTCATTCAATCTGTTCATTGTGGCCCGTAACCCTTGTCTCTTTGTATCTTGCATATTCATGATTCATGATGTAGACCGAGACATTTTTTTTTCCATTTTCTCTCTTTTCTTTCTTTGCTTCTTTGTTGCTTGTTATTTCTTTTGATGCCATGGCCAGGCATCGTGCATGCATGATGAAGCAGACAAGTAATATGAGGTAGGACCACATGAGAAGAATAGTAACAAAGGAGGAAAGGGGGACGGAGTTGTCATTGCCGTTGTCAGAACAGCCAAGCAAAGCTGGCCATCATTACCGTCATTGCAGCTGAACCCTACGGTATTACAGAACCATGGCCGGCCGCTTCTCTTCCTTGCTCTTCTCTTGTGCCTATTGAACCGATACATCCCATCATACAAACTCCGCAAGCACTCACTCAAACACATGTCGCGATTTGGCCTGTGTACCTGCTTTCTCCCTCGCTTCTAGGCCTTCTCACCCTCCTCTCCGTGCATGGCTAGGCTGCCCAAAAGAAAAGTATCACGGCGATAGTTCCTCCTTTGGTGATGGGGTTTTTTTTACTTTTCTTTTTCACACATCCCCCCTTCTATCCCTTGTCCATGTTCCTATTCTCCCCGCCTTCAGCATCAGCCTCAGCCAGGCCATGTCCAGTGCATCGAGATATACCAATGGGTTATAGGGGTTATAGGACAGCAGGGACTAAAGCAAAGGTCAAGAACAGCACAGTTCCTTTTTACCATAAATCCTGTTCATTCACAAGGGAAAAAAGAAACGAGAGGCAGTGAAGTAAGAAAAAGAAATAAAAGGCCGTATTAGAATCGGCTTGGCTTTTGCCATCATGCCTGTGTGTGTACGTGTGTATGTATGTGTATGGGTGTGTATGAGTGTGCATGTGTGCATGTGTGCTTGCGTGCGTGTGCGTTTGTGCGTCTGTGTTTTATCGTGATGGTTCCAGTTGATTTCACTTTTTTCGGGTTGGTGCTATGGTACATGCGTGCCATTCCATACCCATCAATATTATCCCCCACCCCACCTTGTACTCTCATTCTGCCCCGTCATATCTTCTAGATGATGCCCCCTACTAGCCTCTTCGTAGTGTCTATGGAATCCTAGGCGTCCGCCAAGCTATTGTCTCCCTTTCTCTTTCCCGCCACAGAATCTGCAGGAAGCCTTTCAAGTTCAGCTTCATGCTCCCTGTCTCTGCCTTTGTCTTTGATCGCTGTCTCGTCTTGCCTTTGCTCTAGACTTCCTCTCCTCTCCTATCTGTGCCGCAATCTCTCGTATGTCGCATTTCGCGTTGTTCCTTGCCTGCGCGCACAATATCTCTGTGCACTGCATCTGCATCTGCAATCTCATATGCGTGTCTTGCGGCATGATCGAGATTTCTCCTTGAACTCTAAGATGATGAACCTTTGGGGAGCTTTGTGTGAAACAGGGTTAGCGGGCTGGCTCCTCTACTATCGCTGGTTAACATACACACAAACATGAGTAACGGGCGCTGTCATGTGCATGTTCTACATTTTTTACATGCTATGAGCTTCTGTGTAGTGGTTGACCAGGCACAAAGCAATTCCCGTCCCGGTAAAGTCACCTCTTATCGTGCTCCCCATGTCTCGTGTACCATCACATCATGGCATGTGCTCTGCTTCTGTTCCTCTGCGAAGCTCGCGTTGCAGGCACCTCAGGCCGCGGAAAAGACGCCATTTCAGTCTCGGGCTGCTTATCTTGTGAGATGAAGACAACGCTGTATTCTTCTAGCAGAGCCTGTCTCTGTCTTATTCTCCATGATTGAGTCGCCTAGCTATTGCATCTCGCATCGCCCTGGGGGGAATCCAAGACAGACAGGCGCCTTTAGCAATGCCAACAACGCCAACAACAGTCTAAGTAGCGACTGGGGTGGTAGCCTTTCCCACGGTGAGTAACCTTAACGAATCCTCCGCTTCCCAGCCGGCTGTATGGTTCACAAGATCACCCAACATAGATCAACAATAAGGCCAAAGGTAGTTAGCTGTTGTATGCAGCTGTTGATGCTTGATTGCATCACTATAGCGAAAGCTTGTGAAAGAAGCGACGGCAGACAAGGCAGCGATAGACAGGAGACAACAGGAGCACGGGGTGGGGAGTGAAGTGGATGGCGGATGGGCGAAGCACATGACATACGTACATGACTGAGTCTTTTTGTGAAGAGTTTGAATGTCAAGTTGTAGGCGGTGATTTTTTTTATTTTTATTTTTATTTTTTTTGTGTTCGAGTTTTTTTTTCTTTTAGATCTTGGTCGAGACCCGCAACTTATCGCGCGGCGCTAGCCCTCACAGAATGTAAAACCTTCCTGTCCCTTCGTTAAACAGTAAACAAAAGCAACTACCGAATCTGGGGCATCTATGGGTCGAGCGGTCAAGAAACAGAGCCACATAACAAAGGATGGGAACAAGGGGGGCAGGGCAAAAAATGAATCCAGGCTGATGTTTAAGGCAAATAACGCTCGGGCCGGTATACGCCCTTCACTGACTTACTGACTTGGGATGTAGGATGGTGTGCCGATTCTATTTGCCTGTCTGCTTTTTTTTCTAGCCGTTTTTTTCGTCTGTAATACGCAGCTTGAGCGGAAAGAAGAGAAAGAAAAGTCTTTCCTAGGCTAAGGAAAGAGCGTACATACAGCGCAACTAGCTGCCCCACCATGAAAAAGGACAAGACAAGGAAAGGACGCCGATGTGCTTTTTTTCTTTTTTTTTTTTTTTCTTCCTGTTTCCATGCTCTTTTTTTTTTTTTTAAAAAAAAAAAAAAAAAAAAAAACGACCACCAAAAACATGATGGAGACAGATCGAGAGGAGGCCAAGAAATTAAGGACAATAAAAAGAAAGGAAAGTGCCCTCAGCGCGGAAAAAGCCCGGCTTGGATGCAAGGGAAAAAGAAGCGGGGCCAGCATGGTATGAGTGATTCTTTACCGCTTCATTTCCTAACCTCTTCAAAGTTCAACAACCACAAGCCCCTCAGGGCGCCTCATTCTCTTTACCTTTGCTTCTTCTCTGTTCCAGCAAGTCCCTTGTCCTTAACCCAAGTTTTCCACTCGGAAAGGAACTCCCGCCTTGTCAGGCTAAGAACAAGAATCCCACTACTCTAGAGTGGAAACCGAAACCCCTCACGATTTCTTCTTCTCTTTATTCTGCATTTTAACGGCTCCCCCTCCCTTGCCCCAGCAGTCAGCTAACATGGCTTCCAGCAACCCTCCATCTACGTCTTTCTTTTTCTTCCTTTCCCCGCCCCTTAAATCTTCAGGTCTCCCTTCGGCCTGAAGCGGGGCGATGTCACTGGCTTGACACTCTGCGTTGCCTACGCCTTCAACTTCAACTTCAACTTCAACCGTAGGCACAGGCTCCCTGGCGACCCTGTAATTCTAAATCTTACTGTTTGCTGCTTCAGGGGGCGTGTAACAATAGGCTAAAGCCTCTACTTGCTTACTTTGACTTGGGCTCCTCTTTATCATTTGAGCTCGCTCGTGCTAGTTTTCCTCTCTCTTGTTCTCATTTTTCCAATATCGGTAAGCCACTATTAGGGGAAAACACCCCTCACTTTTTCCAAAGAAGGTGTAATTGAGAACTCCAAACATGGTACTACATAGTAGGCCCGGTTTCTCAGTCCATGCTTAAGCTTGATGTGAGGGAACGGGCCCGCGCTATAATACGGACCTAACAAAGGTGAATTAACTGGCCAAGCAATGCAATATAAGGGCGGACAATGCAGGAAGCAGGAAGCGCAGAGCACAGTACAGAGAAAAGAAGTCGAGACGGATAAGAAAAACAGACAATTCGAAGCTTTGTCTTTTTTGTCTGTTCGCCTCCGGCATGTGCAAAATCTCAATAGGCAAAGTAAACGCCGACCAGACGACTTTTATCAGGCCTGATAACCCGTTCTTTTCTCTCTGCAAATTACCCAAGAAAGAGGCGAAGCACAGAATCAAGCAAAAAGCCAAGACTAGCGCTAGAGTCACGGAGCCAGTAGATCACCGTTTACATTGCACTCGCTGAGGCATCGAGTGTAGAAAATACAGTAACAGCTGTCCATGGAAAGCTGCACCGACCGCCAGGAAAAGGCGAGAAAACAAAAGTGGTATTAGCTGCCATTCTTGTCCTCTGCGTATACTGCTGCTGTTGCTGCCGTGCGTTGCTGGGCTGTGTGCTCTCTGCCCAATCGTCAAATCTAAGCCACTGGCAGACGATACGAATGCACGCATCCGACTTGGGCTTCATTGTGTCTTCCTCTACACGGCGTATTTTACCTGCCTATCGCGGTTGGTGCCTCTGTGTGCTGCCGTGGCCATTGCTTCGATAGATATCGCACTCTCTCGACTCCCTCTGTCAGGCTCCCTCTTGTCATGATGTTGATGCCATAGAAGTCTTCCATCGTCACGTGCAGTTGGGATGGTGTTGCTCGTTGTTTCTGTGCTTGCACGGCCTTGCCGTTGCTCCCCTCGGCCTTCCCTCTCCACTACACTAAGTGCTTGAACTTTCCCGGATTGCCTGATGAATCTGCTAGAACCTTCCTTGCAACAGGATTTTCTCTCCTCCTCTCGCTTGAAAGGGTTTGTTTGCTTCTCCACTTGGCGCCTGGTTCATCACTGACAGACAGGGTTAAGGTGTGAAGCCACAACAGGCATTGCCGTGTTCGTCTCGCTTTTTTTTTTCACTAAGATCGTGAATGTGGAGCCATGCCAAACAAGCTTTGTGCAGGCTTTTTTGCATCCGCGTGAAAATTTTCTGGTCATGTCCATTTTAAAAAGTTTCGTAGCTACGAGCAACAGGCCGACTGGCATTTAGCTCTGGCGACTTGGACGCCTTTTCTCGAACGTTCAATATTGTTCTTCTTACGAATCGAGGCCCATCTAATAGTGCTCAAACTCCAGCTTGCACACAAGACAGTCGTTTACGAAGCTGATGGGGGCTTCGTTTGACTTCTGCCCTTGTATTTTTGGAGCTTCAGCTTGCTTCATTTCTTTATTTTTTATTTTGGGGCCGTAGTGGTTGCGTGCACTAAAGCCTCCATAAAAGCCTTCTACTAATAGCTTTGCTTTGCTTTACAGGCACTCTCTCCCCCTTCTAGACTTCACGATACTTTGGCTATCCGACTGGGTTGGTGCTTTCTGAGCGTTGGTGGAAATGCGCAAAACGTCTCATTTATCCACACATATTTAGGCATGGCCCATTTCCCCATTCCATCAGCTCAAGCAACACCTGAGCGGTGTGCGTATTACACGCACTAGCTTGCATTGCTGTTGCTCATTGCTCACATATGACAACGCAAGCTCAAACCACAGACCAGCTCATCAACCGGCTCACCTTTCCTGTCTTCACCTGATCTTTCGGTCTCAGTCCAGCCCCAGATCGACCTACTAAACAGGCCAATCCAATGATCCAATTATATGATCCCAAGACCTCAATACTTTGCATCAGAGGGAATAGGCCCGGAACATGTCAAAACCTCGTGGTCCTCTTGCACCATTCTGGCTTCTAGCCGCAGCCATAGCAAGTCTATAGAGTAAAATTTACGTAAAACGCCACAAGGGTTGCTCATTATTACTCGAGAACAACTCAAAAATATCGATTCCCCAAGCTCCATTCGGCTTTGCTTTTTTTTTTCCGTAGCTCTTCGGTTCTCAATCTCCTGTTTTTGTTCGCCCACGCCCTATTTACACCCCGTTGTCTCCAACTCGCATTAACTTACGTGTGGGAAACCCGGAAGCCGCCGCTTTTGGCTTTCTTTTTTCCTCGCGAAGCTTTGCGTCTGTTAGATCCTCAAATGAGCCTCAATCTTCCCTGAGGATCGTCAGCTTCCGACTCGGCTCTTACGTAACTAGAGACTCATCTAAGCTCTCAATCAGTTACACGGACATCGCCACTGTTTCTAGGGTTAAATACTAGACTACCAGGATATGGAAAACACTCAGTTTCACACCCGCTGCGCTCACTACGCAGTTCCTGCTTGTTTATTTTCATTCTTTGACGCATATTTCCTGTGAATTTTCAGCAGGACGATGGCAGGTATCTAGTTAATGTCATATTCCACAACAACTCCTAGGAGGTCAGCAATTGCAGGTGCGTCTAGATTTTCACGTTTGGCATCAAAGCCAAGAATGCTCTCTATCTGGCATTTTATAGTCTGCGGCGATGACATGAAAGCTAGTGTAGAAGCCCGTCGATTTTTGACAAGTAAGATATGCCTTGACGGAGTGTTGCGGGTTTGTCCTTTCGTATGCAAGGCTCTTGCAGCATTTTGTGTTTTTTTTTTCGCTAGTGATCGGCAGAAGGGCCCCGTCACTACCTCCACACAGAGCTCTTCTCGGTATTCCCTTTCGACCCTGCAAAATCGCATCCCACTTGTTCTCCATCTCTAGCGACTTGCCTCTCGACTGGCCTGATGAAGGTCATCAGTCTAGCACAGACTTTAGCTATTTTCTCTTTTGAACTTGAAGTTGCGTCATGGCACACTGGAAACATGACTCGTCAACCTCGTGTTTCTTGGGAGCTTGCCCACGAACCTTTGGCTTAAGGTCTCGACGGAGTCTTGCATGTCTACCGGCCGGTGGCTTCATTCTTTTGGCTAGTTGAAGGCCTTGCATCCAAGTGGACAGCCATGTCTCTATAGCTTATGGTACCATCACTAGCTCTGGTGCCCACAACATGACCTGGCTTCGTCCAGGTGAGTCGCCTGCATCAGGAAACACGGAAGGAGGGCTTGGAGGGAAGCCGGCTCCGAATGAGTGAGTGGTATTTATTTCTCTTGCTCTTTCCGCCATTCCTCGAAGTCGAGGCGCCATCGATATTTCTTCCATGCCCATGCTCTAGCTAGGCTGATGCGGTGCCATGTTGCTCCAACTTTGCTTGAGCGACTTCTAGCTCGTTGCCTTGTGCACCAACTTGTCTTAGGACCCGCAGCATCCGGCGAGTGTTCCAGGTGCCCGGGACTCGTCTTAACTCATCTATAGTGTCTTGTGATGTATTGCTTTTGATAGACAAGTTGCGAAGATGGCTCACTATTTCCCCGGCTGTGGCTCGTTTTTTTTCTAAAGAGCATCAGACGTCACTACATTTGCCATTCGCATGCAGTGTGTTTGTTGCTGAAGAGGCCCTTGAACTTGAAAATATCCAACATTTACACATTTACGGGGCTTCCCGAAATCAAATACTACGTCTACTATAAAAGAAAAATTACCCTTTCTTTCATCATTGTTGTTGATTTGGTTATATTTAACGTCTACTCTTTTTTATTGTCGTTGCATTTCTTTTTTAAGGAACAAAAAACTGCCCTTATTATTGTTATTGTATTATTTAACGTCTACCTATTGCTATTTCGCAGCAATACGGCGGCGTGTTCCGGACAGGAATTGCTGGCTGATGCCATCTTCCAGTAGCTCCTAGGCGGTTAGCAGTTGCAGGCTTGCTTAGATTTCGAGCGACTCCGGTGACTTTGTAGGGTCCGGCGCTTGGGCTAGGAGGGCTCTCTGTTCAGCGTAGCCCTAGGGCGTGCCTTCGGGGCTCCAGGATTAGATACCTGGTGTTTTTGGTCTGCGACGACCGCGTGTAAACTAGTCTAAAAGGCCGCCGGCTTTCGGCATGGGGGATAGGCCCTGGCAGAGTACAGCGGCTTTGTCCTTCCATATGAATAGCTGCTGCCACATCGTGTAATCTTCTTCTCGTTTTGTTGGTGGCTGGTAGTAGAGCTCCCTCAGCACCTTCCCATAGGGCTCTCATCGACATCTCCTTTCTATTCTGCGAAAGGTTCCTCCTTCCATCCCTTCTCTCTTCCCCTCCTATTCTCCCTAGTCTTCATCCTCGTCGTCCTTTTCTTCGTTGTGCCCTTCCTGTCTCGGGGTTGGCTGTGTCGTCCTGGGCTGCCCTTGTTGTGATTGATACCCTGTAGTATGTGATGGCAGGGACCTGCCTCTCTGCGTTTCTTGAGGGGGTGTCCAGACAGCTCAGCTCGGGTTGTCGTGTTTCCTGTATGAGCTTCAGGTTGCGGCGAAGCACGCTGGTGACGTAGCATGTCGCTTCCATGTTTTTAAGCAGCTTATCCGCAAACTTTTGGCTCCATGGTCTAGGCAATGTCTTGCAAGTCTACTAGTGGCCTCGTTCCTTTGTTTGGTTGCAAGCTCTGCATCCAAGTGGGAAGTTGTGTCCCCATCGCTCATGGTATTTGTCGAAGTCTCCATCGCTAGTTCTAGCCGCTAGGATATGGCCCAGCCCTACTCTGGTGAGCCCCCTTGTAGCGGGAGGTGCGGAAAGGGGGTTCGGTGGGACGCTGGTTCCAAGCGGATGGGATCATTTTTGTTCTTTCCACCACCCATCATAGTCGAGACGTAACCGGCCTCTTCTCCATCGCCGTGCTCCTGCGAGGCCGAAGCGGTGTTCTGTTGCCAGTTCTTGGCATCTAACTTGGCCTGGGCATCGGCTAGCTCATTGCCTTTAATACCCATGTGTCCTGGGACCCATAGCACACGGGCAAGCCTTCCAGGTGACTCGTCTGCCTAGGCTTTTAGGACCCGTCTTGTCTCATCCACAGCTTCCTGTCATGTGCTGTTTTGGTGGCTGCGTTGCGAAGTCGGTCCACGATGCCTCTGTTATCTAGACACAACCAGATTTCTCCAGCTCCTTTGCGAGCTCTCGCTCGCTTAGTTGTCTTGAGAGCGCCAACTGCCTCCGCATCTGCCACCCCCATCTACTTTCCCAGAGCTGTGTGGCCTACTTCCTGGGCAGCTCAGTCTTCGGTGATAGCCCATCCTGCGCCAGCGTTGCCACTTGCATATTTCGATCTGTTGGAGTACGCAACAAGCGTTCCTGACAGGGTATTCCCTATCTCTGCTTGGTGTCGCTTTGTTTCCTCCTCTTCGCTGAGCCACGTTCGGGGCGGCATGTGTGGTCCTTCTAAGAGTGGCCTCAACCTAGTGTGTTTCTCTATTTGCGCTGGCAGGTCGTACGGGAAAAAAAAAAAAAAAACTGCCCCAAGGGCTATGATAGAATATAAAGCCAAGTAAGAGCCGATTTCCCAACGAAAACAAAAGTACCACGCAACGTTGGTCTAGCGGTTAGGATCTTCGCCTTCCAAGCGAAGGGTCCGGGTTCGACTCCCGGACGTTGCACTCATCCTTTGTTTCTTTTTTTCGTCCCAACCCCCACACATCACGGCTTCAGAGCCCGAATCAAGCCTCACTTTTTTCAACAATACATCACGGCTTAATAGTCTAGTTGGTTAGGACGTCGGATTCTGATTCCGTAAGCCCAGGTTCGAATCCTGGTTAGGCCTTGTGTAACAGTCTTGTATCTTTTTGACTACCACATTTGAGGCTCTCATGAACATCATCTTACACTCCGGCTCCGGCTGTTGTCTGTCCTAGATGAACCTTCGGTTGTCGGTGTAGCATGTTGGCAACATGACATGTTGCTTTCGTGTTTTTGAAGAGCTTATCCACCAGTAGCTTCGTTCTTTTGGTTGGCTGTGTGCTTTGTATGCAAGTGGATAGTTATCTTCCCAAAGCTCGTATTATTTGTCCAAGTCTCCATCGCCATTTCTAGCAACCAGGATGTAGCCCAGCGAGGCCCTTATATCGGGAGGCGCGGAAAGGTGGTTTGGTGGGGACACCAGTTCCGAGTGGATGATATCCTTTTTGATCTTTCTGCCATCCCTCATAGTCGAGGCGTAGTCGGAATCTCCCCCATCTCCGTGCCCAAGACTGATGGGGTGTTCTGTTCCCGATTCTTGAAATCCTAACTTTGCTTGAGCGTCGGCTAGGTCGTTGCTCTTATGTCCCGTGTTCTGGGACTCACAGCAGCAGCACTCGGGCAAACCTTCTAAGTGTCTCGTCTGCCCAGGCTTTTAGGATTTGTCTTGTCTTGCTCACCGCTTCTATTTAGTGAGGCCATATCGAGTTTGTTTGTTTGTTTGTGCTATCTAACAGTCTACCTGATTGATTTTACCCAATAATACGACGGCCTTCCCGGACAGAAACGACCCAGAAAGATGTCGTCATCCGAGGCCGTTTCTAGGTGGTCGGCAATTGCGGGTGTGCGCGAGGTTCAGAAGCCTTCCATGACCATCAAGGGCCCTGTGTGAACACCGAAAGGTTCTTCTACTCGGCTTTCCCCGCGGGAAGTTTCAGGATTGGTTGCCTGGTGTTTTTGGCCTACAGCCTCGTTGTTGTTGTTGTATTTTTTAGCGTCTACCTGAACAGAGCGAACTATCAATACGACGGCGTTCCGGACAAATGAAGTCCTAGGTGATGTCGTCACCCAAGACCACCTTTGGGCGGTCGGCGGTTGCGAGATTGCATGAATGTAGAGGGTCCCCCACGACCATACAAGGGGCCAGGTGAAGAATACCAGGAGGATCTATATACAGCAGAGCCCGAAGGCGTATTAGCAGGATTCCGGGAGTGGCCCGGTGTTTTTGGCCTGCTTGAACGGAGACAAGAGAATATGGTGTGTCGAATACGGAAGGCCAGCGGCTGTCGGCTTGAGGATCGTACATGTAGTCCTGGCGGAGTACACTGGTCTTGTCTACAGCCTCGTCTATATGTCGAGCAGTCTAAGAGGCTAACGGCTATAAGCACGAGGGGTTGACCTCGGCAGGGTACGCGGAGAAGCCATTTCGGGGCTACAAAGTGGGGCTTATATATTCAAATAAGAGCGACCCTTCTTGTTCACACTTGGTCTTGTGGTCTAGTGGTATGATTCTCGCTTAGGGCTCACCCTAAAGCATTGCTTGCGAGAGGTCCCGTGTTCGATCCACGGCAAGACCCCATCTTAACTTTTTGCCGTTCTCTCAGCCACGGAAAATGTTTTTCCCATTATACATGAGACTGAGAATTTTTAGAACATGGCAGACCACAAATCACGTGACTAGGGGCTTTTGTTGAAGAACTTCCAAGCGAACTGTGGATGAAGTTCGGGCGCCAACCCTTATTTTTTACTCTACAACGAAAAGAACAACAAACACCAAGGACAGCGACGAATTGGAGAGCGAGGGTGCACCAGGTGGCGCCGGCGCGGCGCACACCGCCGAAGAACATATAGGCACACAAGAAAGTAGCACGGCCTTGGAAATCATAGACTTAGTGATGACCAACGAGTCCGAGCAGGCAGGAAACGACGACTCGGGTGAAGCAACAAAAGAAAAAGAATGTGCGAAACCCCTGGCAAACGAAACACCGCAAGGCGGGCTGGGGGAAGGAGAGGCAAAGAAAGGTGGGAAAACGACCGAGAGAGAACGTAACCTCGCCTTTGCCCACATATTCATAACCGCCCAGAAGAAGCAGGCGGATCTGCAGGCAAAAACGATCCTCTGGATGGCAGAGGGCATCCCGGAGCTGTGCAACCAGGCCATAGCAATGTCAAAGGGGGACCCGACGGTAAAGGCAATGGCTGGAACCCTATCCGCCCTTTTCAGAACGACCATCCGGGAGAGCAAACAGGGGGCTATCCCCAAAAGAACCCCCGAGGCAGCAAAGAATGCGAAACCAGCTGCAAGAACCTACGCTGCGATAGCTAAGCAGGCGGCAGGTGCGCAGAAACCACCCGCTGCGCCGAAGACAAGAACGAGACCAAAACCTCCCCCCAGGGAGGCAGAGAAGAAGGGCCGGATCTTCGTACGAGGACCATCTGTAGCCAGAGCGGACACCGCGAAATCGGAGCTGGCGAAGATTTTCGGAGGGACACACAGAGAGTTCGTATTGAAGAAAGTGAACTCGGGCTGGGCCTTCCACACTGAGAAAAGCAAACCGACCAAAGCAAACATGGAGAAGGCAAAAATGGTCTGCGGCGCGAAGGAATGCGAAAGGGACAGCAAATGGACCCACGCACGGATCACCGGTCTTGAGGACTTCTATGTGACCAGCGAGGAAGGACCCGTTCCCACGAAGAAAGAGGAATGGTTCGCCGAACAGATCGCAAGACAGACCGGTGGAGAGGTCAAAGCCATAAAATGGCAGATAGAAGCGGAAAAGTACAAGGACGCCACTCTCCGCATCGCGATAGACCTACCGGAAGGCCACACACTCCCCACGCACGTGAAGTTCGAGGGGAGCAGCGGGGCAGCACAAGTCAAAAGGTGCAGGACCCCGTCCCTACCCCTATGTCGCACGTGCTGGGAGGCACACCCCACCACAGGCTACAGAGCGCCCCCGAAGTGCAGGCTGTGTGGCAGCCAAACGCATCTGGAGAAGGAACACTCCGGAACACCCAAGGCGTGCATTGTATGCAAAACTGGGGGACACGCTGCAGGGGACCCGACATGCAAAAGGGACACACGGGCGGCGAAGACACCCATGCCAATGTACTCAACACATGGCAAAGGCAGGGAGGAAGGACAGGCAAATAAGAAAAGAAAAAGAATGTGCCTGACCGATCCCGGCCGCGAAATGGAGCTGTCCACACACACCCAAAACGAATGTTAGGCGACCTAACAATTTGGAGTGTCAACGCGGGAAAAGGGGGACCAAACCATGAAGAGGCGCTACGCAAGGCCACCAGGCGGAGTGTAGACATACTATTGGTTCAAGAACCCTGGATCGGAACGCGTAAGGACAGAACAAAGGAACACCCTAAGTACACTCGGCACAGCCCGAGGGACGGATGGTGGGACCGCCCTAGAAGCATAGCCTACGTAAAGAAAAACATAAAGACAAAGGAGACGCACCAGGCCCACCCGTACCTGTGCCCGATCCGAATAAAAACATCGAAGGGGACGCTTCAACTAATAGGGGCATACAACGCACCAGAAAGGTGCGTCAGACCAGGAGAGGGATTGGAGGAACTCATGCGGACGGAGAAAGAGAATGCATGGATAGCACTGGAAGACCTCAACGCGCACCATGGAACATAGAACGCCAACCCCACGGAAAACAGAGCGGGAAAGACCCTGGAAAGCGGGGTGGTGGCAAACGGCCTTACCGTGCTCAACGACAAAGAGGAACATACACACAACGCCGGTAGGGTCCTGGACCTCGCCATCGCACCCCAAAGCACGGTTATCAAGTGGACAACCCAATGACAGCGAGAAGAGGGCCGAATACACAAGACAAAAGGATGCCATGAAGCGGGAAATAGTGAAAGCCAAAAGATCGCTCATGAGCAAGATCGTAGCGGACCTGAAAGAACCAAAGGAAATATTCCGCGCTGTCAAATGGGCAAACGACAAGGCAGACAAGAGCATACCCCTACTGCAAAGACCGGACAAAACAAAAACCACATGCACGGCCGAGTCAGTGGCTCTACTCTTGGAGACACACAAAGGAACACACAGAGGAGGAGTGGCACTTTCATGAACCCAATGTTAAGGCTGAGCCTCTGAGTGGGAAATACACAACCTGAGGACAGAAGCCGCCCAACAGGCGCCCGAGGAAGTGCCCCAGCAGCAGCCTGTGCAAACACCCCAACGACGGCCGCAGCTACCGGATATCGAAAGGTTCGATGGGACGAACCCCACCCGACTTTCAGGGTTCCTCCTGGATCTAGAAGGAAAAATTCGTCAAGATGGTGAGGCTCTCGGAGGGGCTATAGGCTGCCTGAGATACGCGTTCGGGCGACTGAGCGGTGATGCCCACAGCCGAGCCGCAGCGATGCTCCCTGGCTTCTTGGAACGGCCGGGAAACGAAGGGCTGGAAGCGGTCTTCGCCTACCTGAAGTCGACCTACAGGGACAGCAGCACAGTGTCAAAAGCAACGAATGACATCAACTCTCTCCAGATTGGAGACACGGAAGTCTGGCAACACGTCAACGAGTTTGAGCGACTCCTCGTTGATGCTAACGCTTACACATGGCCGGACTCTGCAAAGATTGCATCTCTCCGAAGAACCTTCTCCTCCCAAGTTGTGAGGGCAATGGGAACTCGCGACCAGGATGAAAGCTACGCGAAGTTCAAGTTCGATCTTTTGCAAGCTGGAGAGCTCATCGCGTATACGAAAACTCTCGCTTCGCCGCAGCTGTCCTTCGAGAAACCTCGACCCTCGATCCCAAAACATCCTGATGAGATGGAATGGACCCCGACCAGAGCGTCCTCCTCGACCAACGGCAAGAAGCAGAGAGCGATCTGGGTTACAAAGGCGGAATTGCAGAGACGTCGTGAAAACGACCTCTGCATCCGATGCGGCACGAACACGCACAGGGTCGCTCAATGCCCTTATCTGGCAGCACGCTGCCCTGCGTCCACTGGAAAAACAAGGAAGGCGGTGATCGCTCCTCATGTGACAACTGAGGAAGAAGGAGAAACTAGCGAGCCGGAAAACTAGTTACCTCTGTGCAAAGTCGTGCACAGAGGTCTTTGGACGATTCTAAATTTGCGTCGGACTGGGAAGAGAAGGAGGAGGACCACCCCCGAGAAAACCGTGCCATAGAGGTAGACACTATCATCAATGGAAAGTTTCCTACAATTGCCTTGATTGACACTGGCAGCGCCTCCACCTCTATGATCAGTGAGAACATTGTGATGAAATTTAGACTCCCCACGCACAAGGCCGCACACCCGCGAAAGCTGGTTCCTTTCAACAGCACAAAACCCACCCTTGCTAACAAAATCACGACTTTTGAGGTCGACGTAGGAGGTTTCAAGGAAAAACACGCAGCATGGGTCGTCCCAGGCCTGTCTAACGAACTGCTAATTGGCTACCCGTGGTTAAAAAGAAATGGTGCTGTAATCAACTGCGAAGAAGACACCATCACTTTCCAACAAGGACAAACTAAAATCCACGGACGTAACAGCAGCACAGCAATGAAACCCGAGCTTGTTCGACGAATGAAAACCTTTAAAAGACTCCTCGAAAAAGATTGCGAAAACAACTTTTATCGAGAGTTCACCAACGAATACACTGAGTTGATTGCACCGCTGAACGCTTTACTGACCGTCAAGACAACTGGTTTCCAATGGAACGACAAAGCTGAGAAGTCATTTAAAGACTTGAAAGAGGCGTTTACCTCCGCGCCAATCCTTTGCAGCCACGACCCAGAACTACCTACATTCGTCGAGACGGATGCCTCAGGCTATGCTGTCGGCGCAGCTCTACTCCAAGTACAGTCAGATGGTTCCAAACGGCCCTGCGCGTATACCAGCCGGAAACTTACAACAGCCGAATGCAATTATCCAATCCATGATAAAGAGCTGTTGGCTGTGGTCCACGCACTCAAAGAATGGCGGAGCGAACTCAAAGGACTGAAGGATACTTTTACGATAGTATCAGACCACAAGAACTTGCTGCATTTCACTAAGCTCCAATACTTATCAGAACGTCAAGCCCGCTGGTACTTAGGTTTGTGGAAGTACGAATACCTGGCGCACAAGCAAAGAAGGATTGTTGAAGCCTCTTCCGATTCCAGACCAGCCATGGCAAGACATTGCTATAGACTTCATTGGACCGCTACCCTTGGCAAAAGACGGAGAAGAAGAATTTTCCCATGTACTAACAGTTGTTGACTGTATGTCAAAAGGTGTCATCCTTATACCAATGAAAGCTCTGGATATGGAAAACATGGCCAACTCTTTCTTCCACTACTACTACTGCCGCCACGATCTACCAAACTCAATCCTTTCTGACCGAGAGTTTGTCAACGCAGCCTGGAAGATGATCTGTAAAGAACTTGGAGTGGAGAGAAGATCGACGACAGCATACCACCCAGCAACCAACGGAGCTGTCGAGAGGATGAACGCCGAAGTTAAATCCAAACTTGCTAAATTGGGCGCTCAAGGCCCACACTGGTTGAAAGCCTTACCGATGGTTGAGTTTGCACTCAACGCAACACCAAGTAGCGCTACACAAGTTTCCCCATTCTTCCTGAGTCATGGCTACCACCCAAAGACAATAGACCTGGGACCACCGCAAACATCACCACCGAATCCCGACGGCCCGCTAGGTCAAGCACAGAGAGTGTTAGGCAAGCTGAGAAGCACAACAGACTGGGCCAAAGCAAACCTTACAATGACGAGAGCCGCAATGGAAGAGTCAGCTAATGATAAGAGAAAACCGCACTGACTACCAGCCAGGAGACTGGGTCTGGCTCTCATTGAGAAAGGAACAGCTTGGATCCGGACTGGGAAGAGGATTAAAAAGCAAGTACATTCGCTGCTGTTGCGGTAGGCAACCATCGCTGAAGTTAGGGTTAGATTAGGCAACCGTCGTGGAAAGAGGGAGATGGTGATGGAAAACCATTCAACATAAAAGGAGAGCTACGGACGATTTTCCCATTAGGTAGT